>PVJH01004926.1:0-118906 GCA_004026705.1 Nesogale talazaci | reverse complement strand
CTTTCAGCTAGGCATGGCATGATGTTGTTAATCAGTCGGTCTATTGTGTCCCCCACTCCCACCCCGCCAAGCTGTACAATCTATTTAGCATTAGGCAAACTAACCTAATGTAGTTAAAAGAATAGCTACTCTGAGCCAGAAACTGTGATAAACACTTCACATTCATGTGCTCATTTGATTCTCATTACAACCCCATCACGTGGGTGCTATTATTAAACGCATTGACAGACGGGGTAACTAAGGTGCAAAAGGGCTAAGGAACTTCCTCAAGGTCAAAGTGCAGCCAAGCTGAAGGATGATGACTTGCTCAGATTTCCTGATTCTGCAACACCAGCTGCTTGGTAATCAGGGACCAGCCGCACTTGTCCTCCATTTTTCTCATTCTGGAACATGCCAAAATAAACCTCACATACGGTTTTTGCCAGCCTGTGGTCTCAGCTCTGAGCACTCTTTACACAGACAGCTTCTTTGTGTCACTCAGAGTCAGGGCAAATGTTCCCTACTTGGAGAGAGTCTCACTGTTACACGAGATGCTGAGAGTCATCCAATCAAAAAGTACGTACCCTTGGGGCTGAGCCCCGGTGGCGTGGTGGTTGTACGCGAGACTGCGGCCCACTGGGATGGAGGTTCAGTTCCAGCAGTAGGGCTGGGCCTCCTACTCACCACCGGAGAGCAGTGATGCCCCCCCAAAAAATAAAAAAGTAAGTACCCACCATCCTGTCCATCACTGGATGAAGGATACTTTGGGGAGTGCTTCTGGGACCAGAGGAAGTTCTCAGGGGACAGCTGCTGGTGGATGTCTAGGAAGGTAAGAAGTGGTGACCTACCTGGAACAGTGACGACTGGAAAGTAGACTCCCTGGGTGATTGGACGAAATTTCCTTCTTAAATTTCTTACTCTATACTCAGTTATCTACAGTGTCGAGTTTCTTCTCAGGAGGATTTTTCTACTGGCCTTAGGCTAGCTGTCAGGAACAGATGGGAATCCACACTTCCTGACTTGTATCTACTATGAGTGATAGATCACTCCTTCATATTAAGAGCAGAAAAATTCACCAAGATTTTGAGAAAACTCATTTGACATCCATTTGACTCAAACTGGTTCATGTGTCTAACTCTAAGCCAAACCCTATTAGTAGAAAAACACTATGTTGTGATTGGCTTTATAGCCCAGTCACTGACATGGGGGTAGGATGTGGCTCTGACTGAATGATTTAATGAGAGTCAAACCCTGGAACTGGGTCACTCAGTCTTGCCTGAGACTTGTAGATAGTTGGAAAGTGATTTGATTTGGAATGAATAAGAAGGAAAAGAACAAAAATAGGCCTTCAAATGCTCATTGTACTCATTGTACTTTCTGCTCTTTGGGTTATTTTAAGACTTCCCTAGGTCTTTGACATTCTTGTTAATGTAGCTGAGCAAAAATATCTTTCCTGATGAACCAGTCAAAAGTACACTTCCCAAGTCAATATCACACGTCCCATTTTTATTTTCACCATAGTACTTATCACAACCTACCAACCTTCTCAAAGGGAGTTTTTGAAGGCAGCAAAGGTATTCTACAATGTGCATTTCTTTTCATTCTCAGAGGTATGCTCTTTCTATCTGTCTTCAAGGAATTGGTTCTTTGCCCTTTCTAGTTTCTCCAATAAGAACTAAGCTTTAGGAAAGGTAGGATTATGCCTATCTCATGTGCTCCTGAAGTTGTCATCTCTACATTAACTCCTGGAACACAACGAATGCTTGCCAAATGTTATCTGACTGATTTTTATGGGTAAATGAAAGCAAGGATCCATGAATACTGGCCCTTTCGACAAAATTCAGGAAATGGAAGAGGAAGGTATATTGAGGCTGTGCTGATGTGTGTACCTTCAGTTCCTGGCTGGATTGGGTAACACAGAAGGACTGAAGGAGGTCTATGGGATAAAGTCCTTCTGTAGGGCTCTTGGAGCTTTACTTGGGGTTTGGACTGGGTGAAACCTGTCCGACTCATCCAGTTGCATATCCTGATAGTGAGTGACTATCAGTTATGAGCACTGTGAACACAATAAAAAGCTTAGAAATTAATCATAACAAACACACCATTGTAGACACACTGACCACATAACTATATGATCACATTCAAAATAGTGCATGATCACATTTAAAATACTGGCCTCGGCTGAGCCTGCTGGTATAAGTGGTTGAGTGCGGGACTGCAGCCTGCGGGTTTGGCGGTTCAAATCCAGCGGCGGCTCTCAGGAGCAGCACTGGGTAGCACCCACAACCACCTGAGGCAGTGATGCTTCCCCCCCCCCCGCCCGAAAAAATACTGACCTCATAGAGACTGATATGGATATACTGACTGCTTGGGAAAACTGATGTCTTAGCCAACAATGGTGACCCCAAAATTTCTAAAGATGCCAGCCTCTCTAGATGTGGAGAATAAAGGAATCACCATGGAATGCAGTGTACACCATTCTACATAGGTTAGGCAGAGGGGGACTGCACAGACATGCCACCATACATGTTGAACACTCTAGAATTCCAACTGTTCTTTCCAGGTTCCCAAACTAACTATACACACACTTTCTACTCATGATCATGACTCCAGATCCAGTGCTTTATATGAATGAATTCAACTCTAGTCCGTGAAACAATAAGTCATTGCCAGCTCCTTGTAATATCCCTCAAGGCAATAATTTTCTGTAATATGGCTCTCTCTGTTGAAATATAGAATTGCTATCACTAAGGGACCAAGAAGAAATGTGGAGGACAGCGACTTAGCCAACCAACTGCAATAGATCCATATCTGTGCCACTCTTAAGGTGACCTAACTGAATGCACCCATTATCAAATAATATTATTAGTGTCACACATAATTAACAGTTTGATACTGGTAATTCAGAAGGAGTCAAAAGGAGTTACCAGTCATTCAAGCCAAATTTGGAAAAGAACATGGCATGAGGAATATCTTTACCGACAACATATGGATTTTGGGCAGAAGCAGAGACTTCCAGAAAGATATTTATTGTGTCTTATTGACTATGCAAAGGCATTTGACTCTATGGATCATAACAGACTATGGATAACATTGAGAAGAATGCTAGTTTCAGACCACTATGCTCACGTGGAAGCTGTACATAGACTAGGAGACAGGAGTCAGAACAGAACAAGGAAGTATTGTATGCTCAAAATCAGAACTAGTGTGCATCAGGGCTGTGTATATATGCAGCATACTTATTCAATCTGTCTGCTGAGCAAATAATCCAAGAAAGAGGACTCTATGAAGAAAAGCATGCCATCAGGACTGGATGAAAGGTTCTTGAAAACCTGAGCTATCCATGCAGATAACGCAACAATCTTGCTTGCTGAAAATAAAAAGGACTTATAGCAGTCGATGCTCAGATAATGATTCAATTTCCATCCCAAATCTGATATGCTTTCTTTCCTTTCGTTTCTCCCTTTGTTGACCATTTGGGTATTTTCTGTGCATCTTTTCAAGATGGTTCTCAGTAATAGGAGCTGGGAAAAGGAGTGTCGAGAACAGCCAACCTAATACAATTACTCAGAAATACAAACACATACACAGACTTATATTAAAACTGCAACGAACACCAACATTATTATCATTATAAATAGAATGCTTCTGAAACTATGAAAGAGGGAGCAATTTCACCCTCTGTGAATTCCAGGAGAGTGGATGAAATTGAGCAAATTGTTTTCTTAACTGTCAACCTAGCTTTTTCAAAGGAAAGGCTGTTAGCAAAGTCCCCTTTTAACAGTGTGTTATTGATCAAGTTCCCAGAGAAATTTGCTGGCTATGCAGTGTGGGTCAGACTCACAATTTATAGGTGACCACTGATGCTTTTTTCCTTCTACAGTAACAAATGCTGCCATCAAGGGAAATGCTTCCTAATTTCCTCTCTTGGATTTTAAGCAAGAACATTTCTTGAGCTTCATTTCCATTAAGATATAAATTGTACAAGTGTGTGAGAAATGCAATTAGAAAGAATAGGTTTACAGAGCCAATGACAGCTTTGTTTTATGTCCATTTAGTCGAAGCAGACAATAAAAATTTTACAGGAAACATCTATATTTTCTTTCTTCTCACTCAGAAGGAAATTCATGATAGAGTAATACTCTCTTTATCAGGCATTATTAAGAAATGAAGAGTTTTGTGTAAGCACAGTTTCCAGGTAAGTGAAACTTAATTTTATGC
Organism: Nesogale talazaci; assembly: GCA_004026705.1. Lineage (NCBI taxonomy): Eukaryota > Metazoa > Chordata > Mammalia > Afrosoricida > Tenrecidae > Nesogale > Nesogale talazaci. The sequence continues at coordinate 114,706 of PVJH01004926.1, read as the reverse complement.
AAAAACTGTGTGTGTTTAAGGGGCATAAAAGCATGGCGTTTTCTACCGTCTCTGCCAATAAAAAGTCTACTCATACTACACAGCCCCTTCTCCTTCCTAGAAACCTTTCCTTATTGCTCAAATCAGAAAAACTTTCACCCTTCTCAGAATTCTGATTATATTTTCATTGTGGTACCATAGGTGATGTTAAAAGCATTGAGGATCTTGAAATAAAGAACTCATAGATGAAACAAATTCCTTTTCTGCTTCAGACAGGTAAACTACCACACAAATGCCTGATGAGAAAGAAAACAGAGATGGAGGAAGACACTTTTAAGAGGATTAAGTGAGTCAGTGTATTTAAAACACTTGAAACTGTGCCTGACTTATCATAAACCCTAAATAAACATTAGTGATGGGAGTTATTGATTTTGGTATTGTAATTAAATAACATGGATTGCTCCCAGAGAGTAATACTTGATTATAATAGAAAAGAATATGCCCATGAGATGGAGCACTGACCATCCTCAAGTACCCAGAAAAATCAACTGAAGGTGAATGTGGTTGGACCTGTCCTAGCAGAGTCCAAAGAAAATGACAGTCTTATGGACAAGGCCTTTTACTTGGCCATGGGCAGAGACATACCATATTGGGGAGACAGGGAATCCCTGGAGCCAACCCCACCTTTCTTCTTCTTTCTGACCTATAGTTTTCTTCAAGAGACTTCACAGAGTTTAAATGCCAAATGGACGGCTATGCAGTCAAAAGTGCTCAAAAGTTGAATCAATTTGCTAGAATTCAGATGTTGACTTACTTAGCTTTATGTCTGATGCATCCACACACAGAATACTCTCTGTCGCTGAATGGCTAAATCAGAGCTTCTCAGTAAGAGGATGTACCTGAACCTTTAGGCCAGTGGTTCTCAACCTTCCTAATGCCACAACCCTCTAATACAGTTCCTCATGTTGTGGTGACCTCCCCCCCACCATAAACTTATTTTCATTGCTGCCTCATAACTGTAATTTTGCTAGTGTTAAGAATCGGACTATCCTGTGAAAGGGTCTTTCGACCCCCCAAAGGGGTGACAACCCACAGGTTGAGAACCGTTGCCTTAGGCGCTATTAGGAGACCTAATGGCATAGTGGTTTTGCATTGGACTGCTAACTACAAAATTAGCACTTCAAACCCACCAGCCGCTCATCAGGGAATAGATGAGGCTTTCTACTCCAGTAAAGAGTCAGTCTCAGGAAACAATTGGGGGTAGTTCTACCTTGTTTTATAGAGTCACTGTGAGTTGACATCAACTCAACAGCAAGGAGTTTGATTGTTTGTTTGTTTGTTTGTTTTGGGTCCTCGTAATCATCCTGCACACTAAATTTGTTTTGTACTTCAAGTTCTGTAAATTTGGTAATCTGGCACAATAAAAGCATTTCTATTCAGTGAACCAAAATTTGGATTCTGATCCTGTCTGATTAGCTGAGAAGAATACACCAAAGTCTTCTAGGAGAAAAAATAGAGACACAGTCTTACCTTTTGCCAAACACTACAAGCAATTACTTCTAACTTCCGCTACCTTTAAGGCTTTGTGTTTGTCTTCTATTACAACTATTTATGTACTTGATTACATTCAATTACAAGTTCCATGAGAGTAGTAATCATTCATTTCACCCTCCTTCATGGTGTTTTGTATAGGAAGCATTGATGAAAATATGAAGATAGTCTAATATATTCATGGCATGCCAAGTGGTAAGTATATGTGTAGGCAAGAAGTAATCAGTATCTAACCAACTTTTATTTGCATGTCTTATGACCACATCACTGAACGGGAGCTGCCAGAGGTTAAAGGCAGATTCAAAAGAAGATGTGGAACAAGGGATATCATTGATGATGTCAGATGGATTTTGGCTCAAAGAGGAGAATATCAGAGAGATGTTTATTTTTGTTTCACTATGCCAGGGTATTGACTGTATGAATTATAACAAACTATGGATAACCTTGAGAAGAATGGAAACTCCAAAACACTTCATTTTGCTCATGCAGAATTTGTATATGGATAGTCACCATTGTAAAAACAGAACAAGTTGAGCCCCGGTGGCATAGTGGTTGAGTGCGGGACCGCGGCCCACTGGGTTGGCAGTTCAAACCCAGCAGCAGCTCTCCAGGAGCAAGGCTAGGCCTCCAACTCCCACCAGGGCAGTGATGCCCCCCGAAAAACAAACAAACAAACAAAAACAGGACAAGGGGAAGCTACATTTTTTAATTTAGGAAAGGTGTGCATTAGGGTGGTAGCCTCTCGCCATACTTGTTGAATCAATATGCTGAACAAGTAACCACAGAGCCGGGATTCATGAAGAAGATGGAGGCATCAGGGGTAGAGGAACGCTATTAACCACCTTCACTATGCAGATGACACACTCTTTCTTGATGAAAGTGAAGAGGGCTTCAAGCATTTGCTGACGCATCGAGCTTTGCCGCCTTCAGTGTGGACTGCAACCCACTGTAAAGAAGATGGAAATCTGCACAACCGGGTCAGATGGTACCATGGAGATAAATGGAGAAAAGGTTGAAGGTGTGAAGGGGTTTTTAAGGCTTGGATCCACAATCGCTGTTTTGAAAGGCAAGGATGCTTCTTGTAGGACTAAGGTGTACCTGACATTAGTCAAAATATTTCCAGCAGCCTTGCACTCATATGAAAGTTGGAAATTGAAAAAAGGAAGACTGGAGAAGAGTCCATGTCTTTTCATTGTTCTCTTGAAGAAGAAAACTGAATGTATCATGGGCTGCTAAGACAATAAACCTAGTCATCTTGGAAGAAATAGAACTTGGAAGAGATGCTCTGAGGAGGTTGCTCTCTTGGCTCTTCCTTCCAGAAACAATAATTGTGGCTCCAACCATCAAAAATACTCCTTCACAACTGCAACCTCTTTTCCATTTATCACAATGTTCCCAACAGGTCCAGTTGTGAGGGTTTTGGTCTTCCTTACCAAAGGCAAGGAAGTATTTCTTAGAGGGTGGCAAGATTTCCTCTTCCATACTTTAGACATGTTGTCAGGAGAGACCATGGCATTAGTTTGGTCAAGCAGAGGAGCAGCAAAAGAAAGAGAAAGGCCCTCGGGGAGACAGAGTGACATGAGGCTGTGACAAGGGGTTCAAGTCCAAACGTGATTGTGAGGAAGATGCAGAGCCAGGCCACCTCTCATTGTGCTGTACATGTGCTCATGGGGGGTCAAAACAGACTCACTGGCACCTGACAACAGCAACAACGACACAACCAAATCTACCTCTGGAAACCTTTTTAGCTAGAAATCTGCATGTATGCACAAGAAAGTGAGTTTTACAACGTTTGTTCAGCATTGTTTATAATCACAAAAATGGCATCATTTATTCTATCATTAATAGAATGGATGAATGACCCATAGTACACACTGGCTATTTGAAGCCCTCCAGCAGTTCCACAGAGAAAGGTCCAATGATGTATTCCCATAAGGATTATAGCCGAGAAGAACCTCAGGAGGTAGTCCTGCTCTGTTACAGGCAGTTCCTATTAAAATCCACTTGACAGTACATAGCAAACAGCAATATATTTAATTACTATTGATTATGAGTGAACCTAGGGTACTGAGTAAATCTGCTTTAATAGAGTCCTTTCAAGTGTTAAAGAGCAAACATGTCACATTGAGGTCTTAGGTGTATCAGGTTCAAACTTTGATATTGTCAATGGCCTCCAGAGCATGTGCAAGCTGGACAGTACAAAAGGGAGCCCACAGCATCTTGGTATACTTGACGCATGATGTCGGGGAAGAAGACGGAAGGTGCCATGGACCACCAGAAAAGAAACAGCTCTGTGTTAAGAGAAGTACCGCTAGATTGTTCCAGAAAAGTGGGAATGACAAGACATTGTCACACGCATTTTGGCCATGGTTATCAGAAGGGATCCGTCTGTAGAAAAGAAGCTGAGAGAAAGTGAAAGACCTTTCAGGTGATGGGTTGACACCGCAGTGGCAACAATGAGCTCTGAACAAAGCCATGATTTCGGATGGAGCAGGTCACGGCAGTGTTTCTATCTGTTGACCATAAATAAGGTCACTAGAACTGGGGGCCAAATTGACAGCACCTCACAACAAGAATCACAGTAAGATCTCTGAGCCATGCAGTCAGAAGAAATGGACAAAGCAAGACAAATTAAACATGGATGATATGATGCAATACCAATAAACTAAAAAATCACCAAGTGATACCCTTTTCTCAGGATGTAGTTACACATATGTAGATACTTAAAATGTCTAGAGGCTTTTCCTAGTCTGGGCTCTCGGGAAGAGCAAAAGCAACAAGGTGCAAAAGCATGTCAGGATTTCATTAGCTAATAGAGAGAGTAATTTCTAGAAATAGGCTCACACAAGCAGGCAGGCTACTGAGTACTAAATCCACAGGTCCAGTGCAGGTTAGGGACCTCTGCTGGCTCATGGGATTCTAAAGGCTGGCAAACCATAACCTCATGTTAGACGACAGGCCAGATTGGTGTGAAAGAGATTTTTTAAAATAACTTTTACTTAATGATTGTATTTAAATACAAAGCAATGCCACAATTAAAATGAAAAGATAATTTAAATATGTTTTCTAACCTGATCACCTCTTCTGTCTTTCACTTCCTACTGAAATTCAGCCTAAGGAATCTGGACCCATGCCGTGGGTTCACACAGTGGACTGTGAAGCAGATGGCCGGTTCACACCTACCGGCTCCTGCATGGGGAAGATGACGCTCTCTGCTCCCAGAAAGACTGACTGTCTTGGAAACCCTAAGGGGGTTCTCCAGGAGTTGGAACTGATTCCATAGCAATGGTTTGGGGTTTCACATCAAACACAAATTAGAAAGTCATGTATATTGTACGGAGGAAGGGGCTTCAAAAATTCATGAAAATATTCCATTATCTTTTCATTCTAGTTTTCCATATATCTGTGAAGTTCCCTCAAATATAACTCAAAAAAAAAGTCACAAAGTGAAAAAATTCACGAAACCAACACCCAGGTCAAAAACCAGGACATTATTAGGACCTAGAAACTCTCTTCCATAATAGCAACAACAACAAAATCATGGTTGCGAACCCATAGGGGTCCTGTGGGGCAGAGTAGAACTGGCCCGCTGCACAGGTTCCACTCTTTTAATATTCATGGAAGTATCGCTGCCTCGCTGTCCTGTGGAACACCAAGTGGACTCAGTCCACAAACCTTTCAGCCCACTGCCACCGCTGACCCCACCTTCCTGGACTTTTCATTATTAGTCCCATTTAGTTCCCAAAATTCATCACCAACCTGACTTTTAACACCACAATCAGTTTTCTTTTGGAACTTTATTTTTAAAATGAAGTCATACTGTCCATGTTATTTGGTCTTGCTTTTTACATGAAACATTATGTTCCGAAGACTCAAGCATATCGGGACCTGAATCCAGAGTTCACTTCTTTGTCACATTGTATTCATGTGTGTACATATATCCCTACCTCCTGATCCATTTTACTGGGGATTGACATGGCTATTTCCAGTCCTGCTTATTGAATAAGACAGAACAACAGATATTTGCCAGCCCAGAAAGTGAGAGTGCTAAGTGGTTCAATACTTCAGAAAATCGTTTGGCCTTATCTGTCAAAGTTGAACTCAATATAAGACCCACCCATTCTGCACCAAGTATGTATGCTCAAACAAATGCATGCACTTGCAGGCAAAAAAAAAATCAATGTACAAGAATATTCACAGCAGCATACCTATTTTGTTTTTATTATAATAATCATGGCAATTGCTATATCTGTCACATGAATTTGAGATAAATGGGATAAATATAATGGATATATTTAGATCTTGAAGCATTCCTTCAGATGCTGTGAAACAAAATGCTATACATGCTATGTGATTTGACTAAATAAAACCATATTTAGAAATGAACCTAGATATTAATTTTCCACCTGCTGGAAATAACACTAGACTGAGGGCCATGATGTGTCTTTCCATTGTGCCGCTTTGTTTAAAGAACTGCACATCACACAGCTTACAGTCCTCACATAGCACTTGGACCTAAGATTTCATTTCATTGTGAGTTTGAGTTTTCCATTCAATAATTAGCTTCACTAATGATTTAATTGTCATCTTAAATTACTGTGAACTGAACCTGAAATACACTTCATTAACTTTAAAAATATAAGGCCACTGCTAAATTGAATTTAAAATGTCAGCAGCTAAAATAACAAGAAGAAAGATATTCACTCTGTGTTTTTTTTACCTGCCTATCCACAGAAAATTTAAGAGAGAGCAAAAGAAAAAAATGCATAGTCCTGTGTTCTCAAGTAATCATTTTGAGAACTTCATTTTTAATCAAATAACAAACTGAACACCAAGGACAAAATCTAGGTCTATAGAGAAATTATTTCTCAATATTTGAAACATTATGAAATGCAAACGCATTTTTATTTCAACAAATTTGAATTTTCAAACTATAAGGCAAAACCTGTTACCAACATTTTTATTATAATAGCAAAATATTCAAGACAATTTGGAGATGTCAAATTATTGAAATAAAGTTATAGTGTAGGTTGTTCTGAGTTGCTGGGTTTTTTTTAAGTGATGATAAGAATAGATTTGCCATGCACATATACCCACAAAACACACAGCCTTCTAAACGTGAAAATATATTTCCCCACAAAGATTTGTACATGACTGTTTTTAACAGGGCTTCCTTGGATGATGCAAACAGTGAGTGTGCTCCGTTACAATGGGAAGGTTGAAGGTTTGAAGACACTTAGAGGAATCTCAGCAAAAAAATCGCCAAAGATCTTTTACCAAATATTCATTCACTGAAAACCTTACAGAACACAGATCTATTCTGATGCACTTGGGGTCTCTATGATATAGAATCAGCTCATAGTCCATAGCCGTTTGATTCATAATATGCAAAGAGTGAGAATAAACCAAATGCCCACCAATTGATGACTGGATAAACAATATCCATCCAACAAAATATTTTTAGGAATAAAAGCAACCAGTAGCTAAGCAGTAGTAGATGCAAAAACATGAACCTTTAAAACATTATGTGACACAAGCTCCTATTTGAAGGACGGGCATCAAAGGAGTGGGTTGGGGGAGAGGTCGGGAAGTGTAAGATATGACAGAACAATAACAATGTATAAAGTACTGAGGGTTGGTGGGGAGGAGAGACCAGGGGAAGAGGCGAAGGAATGGAAAAGCTGGAAAAGCCAATACTAGGGGCTTAAGGGAAAGGGCAGACGATTGGAAAACAATAATAGAAGTGGACATGTGAGGGTGCTTGACACAGTGTAAGATACGACAGAACAATAACAATGTATAAAGTATTGAGGGTTGGTGGGGAGGAGAGACCAGGGGAAGAGGCGAAGGAATGGAAAAGCTGGAAAAGCAGATACTAGGGGCTTAAGGGAAAGGGCAGACTATTGGAGGACAATAATAGAAGTGGACATGTGAGGGTGCTTGACACAGTATGCTTATTTATATATTGTGAAAAATGATGTATGAGCCCCCAATAAAATGATTTAAAAATTTAAAAAAAACATTATGTGAAATGAAAGAAAGCGTATCCAAAAGACCACAATGATAGAAAATGCCCAGAAAAGGTGAATTTATACAGACTACAAAATAGATTTGTTGCTGGTGAAGGTTGAGATGGGGGATGAGGAAAAACCGATAATAACATGAGGTTTCTTATGAGGGGGACAGAAATGTTCAAGAATTATAGTTCCATGATGGTGACACCACCCCCTACGAACACACACACACACACACACACACACATCACTGAATTGTTTACTAGTGAAATGTCATGGCATGCTTATTTTAGATGCATTTTCACAAAAGACCAAAGGTTGGAAAATGATGTTGTGTTTATAGGACAGAGGTCTACCAAAAAGAAAGGAAACTCCTCATGAGATAAATTGGCACAGCAACCCTAATAATGGGCTCACAAAAGTGTCATAGGGTCAAGCAATATTTCACCTGGTTGAAATTTGGTTGTTATGGCCAAAGCCGACTCAACGGTAACTGACAACAACAGGATGATCCCTGATAAACGTCACTATTTGTGAGATCGGATTTTGAAAATGAGAAAGAGGTTATGGATTAGTGTTAGTTTGACACGAGAGTGTGACTTCTTTCTACTTACCTCATCAGAAGTTCTCATGTCACGTCATCTTCATTCCTAGAAACTAAGCTCATGAGAAAAAAAAATACAGTGTGTGAAACAATTCAATTGACCAATGTAGCAAGAAATCAAACAATATTAGGGAGTTATTTATAAAGTAATATATCCATGAAGCCAGACTGTTCAAAACACATATTACTTAAATTTCATCATGCTCCCAAAATTTCTTCTCCAACCTGGACCCAGAGCAAACATGCTTAAACCTGAATGAAACACTTGAACACTGATGTAAAAAAATAAAGACCCGCAACGAGATAGATTGGCACAGAGACACAACAAGCGGCTTGAGCACGGGAACAATTGTGAGGATGGACAGTATTTTGCTCCAGTGTACACAGTCCTGCTATTCCGTTGGAACCGATTGCTAGTACCCAACAACAATCAGTGTGCATCTCTGCACTGTTGAAATCCTTCTGTTGTTCCCCTTTGCAATGAAAACATCTGTCCAGTCTATTATCCTTCCTTGTTCTCAACTTTGCCTCCTTTTCTAAAATCTGTTTATACCATACCCCTTTTGCCTAGACAGACTCTAGTCATCCTAGTCTTCCCAATGTCCAAGAAGACCCAACTGATGCCAGCCTTTGGGATATGTCTTCAATGGCAGGGTATCAGTGTCACTAACTATACAATCTCTGGTCCCATATGCCTGAGTTTCTTCTTGGGTGTGAATACTCATACATTCTACATAACTTTATCTCCTTGCATCTCAGTTTCCTGGTCTGTATAATGGGAATAAAGGTTTATGAAAGTTTTTATTTAAAAGTTTTAAAAGTATTTGTCTCAAATGATCTTTCTGGTCATCTCCTAAGAGCAAACCTCTCATCATTTAGAACTCAGCTCAAATGTCTTTACCTCCTCAAAGTTCCCAGGCATATGGGTCCTCAGTATGTATTGGTTAAATGCCTGCATTGTGACCAGGCACCAACAAGGGGTTTGGAAGCAATCATGATGAAAACAAAGATCCAAGTGTTCATGTAGTTTGTTTTCTACTGGAAAAGGGCATGCTATATTGATTGTGTACTTTATTTCAGATGTGATGATTATGCATTTTCTTATTTCTTCTGTCCTATATTTACTGGTGTGGTAGTTATCCATTAGGCTGTGATCCACAAGGTCAGTGTTGGAAATCATCAGCCAGCTGCTCCTCGGGAAAAAGACAAGGTTCTCTATCCCCATAAGGAGTCAGAGATCCACTGGGTAGTCTACCCCATCCTAGAGGGTCACTATGTAAAGACTGCAGTAAAGATGGTTCTGAGTTTGGTGACATGGGTTTGCCTGATGCAAACCAGCTAGCAAGGTTGTGTCATCTTTATATCTCAGGCTGGTAATAAGCTTTCCTCTGATCCTGATGCTGCATTCTAGTCTATAGAATGCATATTCTCAAATTATTTGCTCAGCATAGAGACTGAGTAATTATGGCAAAAGGATTAAACATTTACACATACCTCTCCTAACTGAAAACCATGCAGTATTCCCTTAACCCTAGATGACTGCCTCTTGGAATACGGACAGCTTCTGCATAAGTACAATAAAGTATTGTGAAATTCCTCTTCATCATATCACTATCCATAGTTTATTATTATCTGCACAGCCAAAGGTCTTTGCAGAGTAATGTTTTTCTGGTATTCTGTGCTTTCAACCAACACCCACCTGATAACAATAAGGCTGTCGCTAATGCCAGATCCTCTTCTGAATTTGGTTTGAATTTCTGGCTACCCCCTTTCAATGCACTGCATTACTTCAGCAAAAATTTACTTTCAAGTGATATTTACAATATTGTTCAATACTTCCCACATTTTCTTGGGTCACCTTTCTTTGGACTGGACACAAATATGAATCTCTCTTCGTGTCTTTGGCCAGATCATCTAAATTTGTTAACAGAGATGAATGAGTACGTCCAGTGACTCATCAGTTTCTTGAAACATTGCAATGGGTATTTTTTTCAATTCCTGAGACTTATTTTCTTAGAATGCCTTCAGTATCACTTGGGTTTCTTCCTTCAACATATCATTGGTTCTTGATCATACACTATTCTTTTGAAACAGTTGAATGTTGACCAATTCTTTTTGATACAGGGATTCTGTATTCTTTCGATCTTCTTTTGATGCTTCCTGCATCAGTCAATATTTTTCCCATAGTATCTTCCAATATTAAAACTAAAGCCTTGAACCTTTTCCTCTGTTACTTCAGGTTGAGAAACACAGAGCATTTACAGATAAACTCTTCGTGTTCTTACTCCAGGTCTCTCCACATTTTTTTTCACATTCCACTACTATGCCTTCTTGGGCATTTTCTGTTCTGGTCTTTTGTTGTGTCTGCTCCCAGAAAGATTTAGGGCCTCAGAAACCCACAGAGTCGGTTTAGCTCTGTCCTGTAGAGCCTCTCCGAGTCAGAAATAACTTGATGACAGTGAGCTGTGGTTTGGAGTCCCTCAGTAATACAAACAGAGGAATGCGCATGGCTGCTCACCAGGCGGTTGGCCTTCAAGTCACTGCCGATAAAAGGCCTGATGATCTACTTTCAAAATAGCAGCCTCTGGAGCACAGTTCTACTCTGACATACAAGGAGTTTCCCCCCATTATCATGGACTGGATGACAACTGGCAATTAGTTTTCAGCGGCTGGGATCTTAAACATGTGCGGTTCTTTCTTTACATATGTTGCGTCGGGGAGCCCTGGAGGCGGGGTGATTATGGGTTGAGCTGCTGCCAGGACAGCTGTTCAGAACCATCAGCTGCTCCACGGCAGGAAGCTGAGGCTGAAAGATGAGGCTTTCCACTCCTGTGAAGATTTACAGTCTCGGAAACGCACAGGTGCCATTCTTCTTTGTCCCATGGGATGAATAGGAGTCAGAATCAACTGGGTCGCGGGGCATTTTTTTAATAATCCTTTATATAATTTTGTGTTATGTACTTTTGGTGGTCAACGGTCAATAGGAATGTCAACATTAACTCCGAGAGATATTTTTCCCCAGCTACACAGTGCCCTTTGCTATTGGTCCATACACATTGCCATGCGATCATCTGCAGTGGAGAAACTGGTTTCAATCTGACTTCTATTCAATGCCTTCAGTCTTCGGCGAGCCCCTTATGCTCCCTGAGCCTCTTTGAACTCCTCTGCAAAACAGAAGTACAAATCGCGGGTCAGAGAGTGCAAGGGAGAGGTCCCTGAGGAGATTAAGTGTGATGCGAACAGAACCGGCCGGTTCTCAGCACATGGGCATTCTCTCCCTAGACGTCTCCATCTTGACCCATTCTAATTGCGTGCCAACGCTTCATTTTCAGAGGAACGGAATAGCATGTATGTATATATATTTTTAAGTATTTCACTAACCAGGTCCCGGATTCTCTGTATAGGACCCCGTTTTAACTACGAGACCACACTGAGAGCTCTCTTGGGGGGAGGGAGGACAGAGAGGGGGACAGAGGGTCAGTCTCGCCCAGGTGCTGGAGATCCAGTTCTACTGAACCAGCCAAGAATACCTTTCTCTGGACGAACTCCTCAGAGCGCTCAAGAAAGCTGGGAGCAATTCGATTCTTGAGGCACTATTTCTTCTCCGTGTCATTTTTAATGCTACCGAATGCCATTATGCAATGGGTTTAGTAGAAGACAGCTTTTTAAATGGCATTTTTTCTCATCCACCTCCAGGAATCCACAGCATCTTTCAAATCACCTCGTTGCCAGCGTTTATGTGAGTCTGGTGAACACCAGGTCTCTGCAATAGGGGCGGAGGGAAAAGGAAAAGAGTCTGAATGGGCTCCACGTGCCATTTACACCCTAAGAGCTCTGCCCGGTCCCGAATTCGCCACCTCGTTTTCTGTGGCCACCGCCTCCAAGTGCTTGGTCTGCAGGTCTTCCACCAGCCTTGGTTCCAGCTGACTTTCACAACCTTCCTCGAGGCAGCCAGTGGTCAGCCCCATCATTCAAATAAATAACAAAAACGTGTGCTCCATAAACAGCAATAAGTGGGAAATGAAAACCTGCTTGTCTTCCATCTGGCTCACAGAGCAGCAAGCCGAGGCATCTTTCATGTGCCGGGCTCATTATAGGCTCACCCTCTGGTTCCACGCTGCGGGAGCCCTTCCGATTTATATCAGTGTGGGAGCTGCTCATCTTTTACCATTGTGGCATTCAGCCTGCTTCTATTTTCTCTTAGTTCTCCTCTAAGCAAACGGAAGAGATTATGTGGAGGAAAGCAAGCAGGTCTCCTCTTCAAATGAGCGCACTATCTGGAAGAACGATCCAGTGTAAACAATTTAGATGGTCCTTGTTGTCTCTTTTCTGGGCCTGGCTGCCGGGTTTCAGACCCATCCTGGAAGCTCCCACAGTATTCGGTAACCTCCGTTTCTGTGACGTTTACAACCCTGGACCCTGAGTGCTCTTGTCCTTCAGAAAAGCAGTATGCATCCTATTAAAGACAAGGGCAATTAAAAATAGCTGGAGAAGTTTGTGTTAAAGTGGGTACTAAAAAGATGCACCATTGAAAGAAAAATCTTTATGGATCCTATTTGGGAAAATCAATTGACAAAACAGTGGGTTCAATGCAGTGTCATTTGTGCAAAAGAAAGGCATATACATGTGTGTAAAAAGATGTATATGTGTGTCAAAAGACTGATAGATAGTAAAATATAAATAGGTTGATCTTCCCGGGGAGGACAAAGCCATTATTTCTATTTCATTCTTCTTGCTGCTCCAGATTCTGTCTTCTACAATGAATTTCATTTTTAATATAAAAAAGATAACAAATGCTATTTTAAGGGATGCATGCTCAAGGATGAACTTCTAAATAATTAGGGGTTAGCTTCTGATTGAAAACTATGTGGGCAATTAGCAAAATGCTATTCCAAGGACCCGCCTCTGTAGCAGCTCTTGAATCATAATGATACCAGTGAAGTATATCCCCTATTGTTATCCCCAAGCCTCAGAAAGGAAAAAAATAGGTCATGTTTTTCATCGTGACTCACAAAGATGAATCATGGCATAAAGTTTGTATGATTGCAAGACTGTAGTTAAACTTACCATCCATCTACATGTAGTTACTCCCACTCCCTTGAGAATCACATGAGTTTTTAATAATTACTATATGGATTTGATAATCTGGCAGCTATTTCGTCCTCATCCCTGTTAAAGCAATGTATTATCATTGCTAACACATATAATGAAGAAAAAATATTGATAAAGGAAATTAGCCACATCTTAGTCATTTAGCAAAATTGCAACTTTATAAGCCCCCTTCCTTTTGCATCAAGAAAATAGGGACCCTTTCAGAAAGTTTAAAAGCTCACTAGTTACATTCAAACTTCTTCGATTTATTTTACAAGACTACAGCATTATTGAGGCATAATAATGTATTCACCTCACATCAATTCCTCTCCTGCCAGAATTCTTAAGAAACACTTGTCTGTTTTTTCCTCTTCATTAATTATTCAGCATTGTGTCTGGTTTCACTTAACCAGAGGCAAAACTTTTAAGTGATCTTAGAATTTATTTATTCTCCTTCAAAAGTGTTTGGAATAAAGCATCCATAATACTAACGCTTGTTAAATGCTAATTGATTATTAGAAAATCTGCCTCTCTTGGCTATGTGACTCCTACGATCCTTCCAGGCCTCCTTTTCATTGATTTTCAAAGTTTTTGGTGTCAGGACCTCTTTTCACATTTGAAAATTAGTGAGAGCTCCAAAAAATGTGTTTTTTTATATGGGTAATAGCTGTCAATATTTACTCTGCTAAAGTTAAAACTGAGAAAAATGTAAATACATAGTAGTTCATCTAAATAAGAATAAACTCATTCTACATTAACATAAAGAACATATTATTGTGAAAACTGCATTTTACACACATGTACACACAATGGTGAGAATGACATTGCCACACATTTTTGCAAGTGTCTTCACTGTTTCACTTTCCAAATGACAGCCGGATCTTCTATCTACTTCTGTATTCTTATGGTTGCATTATCATAGACATCTAGAAACCTGTCCATCAAAACTAAACTCACTGTCGTCGAGTCGATTCTAGCTCACAGTCATTCTACAGGACATAGCAGAACTGCTTCTGTCGGCTTCTGAAGCTGTAAAACTTTACAGAGGTAGAAAACCTAAATCTTTCTCCTGAGATCAGCTGGTAGTTTTGAACAGATAACCTTGCAGTTAGCCGTCCAACAAGGTAACCTACTACAATGGAGAGAAAATGAAAGTGAATGGGGTAAACAACTCTTAGTACCATTATGAAAATAGATTTGACTTCATGGAGATCCTAAAGGAATTTCAGAGTGTCGTCTGCCAGAATTCCCAGAACAGACTGAGAATCATTGTTGTACATAAAGTTACAATACACATACATGAGTTGATTGTCAAGTGAGTTGTGTAGGCACTAAATCAAATACCTAAAATAAATGTTTTCTGAGTTGAGAATTATATCCCTGATGGCAGCTGTCTTCTTTTAGCCATAGCAATGGGTAAAAATCTCCTGGAGTCTTTTATTGAGTGAGGAGAGAAATCCTCACTTTCCCAATTTTCAGCTAACACATGAATCATCACTGCAAGCATGGGGGGGGGGGGGTGGCCCTCTCTTTGAATCACTGTCAGCTGTGTCTCTTGACCTCACAAAGAGATGTGGGTCGTGTTTGTCCCTACACAACTTCAGGATCACAAATAATCTGCAGGAAAGAAATGTTCTCCCTCCTCATGATAGAGTATTCCAAAGACAGTCCCTAAGAGAACTGCCTTAACTTCTTCATTCATCTTCAAAAGAAATCATGAATAAAAATTCAGCTAATAATGGTCATATGCCTGAAACTTTGCCAACCAATTGACATGCATTTTCTTTTTTAATGCAAGAATACTGCCTTCTATGAAACATTATTATTCGAGAGAAACACTTCAGTGTCCATTGTATACTGTAGTGATTGTTTCAAAGATTCATTAAGAGTAATTGACTCTGAATCATGTAAGGAAGAAAACTGGCAAGAAAAAAGTAAAGTATTAAAACTCGCAGGGAGGAGATGAGCCAGTCAGAGTGCAGTGTAGTGATGATGAAATATACAACCGTCCTCCAGTTCTTTAATGCTTCCTCCCCCACCCCCACCCCACTATCATGATCCCAATCCTACCTTACAACTCCAGCTAGACCTGAGGATGTACACTGGTACAGACAGGAAGTGGAAACACAAGGAATCCAGGACAGATGAACCCCTCAGGACCAGTGGTGAGAGTGGTAACTGGGAAGGTGGAGGGAAGGTGAGGTAGAAAGGGGGAACTGGTTACAAGGATCTACAGATAAGCCTCTCTCTGGGGGATGGATAACAGAAAAATGGGTGAGGGGAGATGTCATAAGACATCAGCATAAGACATGACAAAATGTCAGCATAAGATATGACAAAATAATGATAATCTATAAAATATTATGGCTTCATGAGGCAGGGGATAAAATGAGGAGCTGATACCAAGGGCTTAAGTAGAAAGCAAATGTTCTGAGAATGACAGAAACAAATGTGCAAATGTGTTCGACACAATGGATGGATGTATGGATTGTGATGAAAGTTGTACATGCTCCCAATAAAATGATTTAAAAATAAAAAAAGCAAGAGACCTGACATTTAAAGGCAGCCTAGAAGTTGAAGCAAAAAGACTGTGGAGACAAGCAGGGATATGAAACTCATCCTTGACTAATGGTGAAAATTGTAACAATAAAATAAATCTTTTCAATCATAAAAAATAAGTTAATTAAAAAATAAAGGAACCCAATACACTGTCATTGCTGGCCAGTCTTCCGAGACCCCTGTCTGCCAGCACTGATCGAATGGCCTCCCAAAACCGCAACCCAGCCACAGCCAGTGCCATGGCCACCCGAAAAGGGGTTTACCCAAGTGGAGTTTGGTGGGCAAAAGGTTAAAACAGGAGCTGATAACACTCATGATATCTGATCACAAAGGAATCTCTGCTTCCCAGAATCAGACAACCTTTTCAGGTAGGTAGGATCCATCCGTGAAGCAGCTGGTGCTGTCTATGAAGACCTGAGGTACAAGCTCTCCCTGGAGTTTGCCAGTGGCTACCCTTACAATGAGCCCACAGGGAAGTTCCTCACCCCCTGCTACCACCCCAACGTGGACACTCATGGTAACATCTGACTGGACATCCTGAAGGACAAGTGGTCTGCCCTGTATGATGTCAGAACAATTCTCCTCTCAATCCAGAACCTTCTGGGAGAGCCCAACATCGACAGCCCTTGGAACACACATGCTGCCGAACTCTGGAAAAACCCCACAGCCTTTAAAAAACACCTGCAGGAAACCTACTCAAGCAAGTCTCCAGCCAAGCCCTGACCTGCCCTGTCCTTGTGCTGTCTTCTCTTCCGGATGTCTGCCCTTCCCCGGGCACACCTTTGATTTCTGTGTAGAACACTTACCTTACGCTGTGGTGTCATTTCTGTTTTGTTTGTCTTTTAAGTGAAGTCTCCATTTGCACCCTTGTGATTATTATATTAAATAAATAACATTTGGGGTTGAAAAAAATTTTTAAATAAAGGAACCCACATAACTATCTTTTTAAAATTTTAACATCATTGGTACATAGCCTTTACTCAAATTTCTCTAGTTCCACTTTTATACTTATTCACGTATGTATGTTAAGCTCTATTCCATTTGTGGCAGTCATGTACTCATGTGTCAATTTCATGATTGGGAGTCTAGGGGTGGAGTCTAAGCTGTCAATCTGGAGATAGCCAATGAGGCCTCTGTGTGGGCATGGCTTTCTCCTGAGATTTCTGGGAAGTCTTTTGGCATTTCCCATTTTAGAAGAGAGAGACTTGACTAAGTCTTCAAGAGACAAAACTACTGACAAGGCGAGATGACAGCATGCTGATCGATCATGATTCCTGGAGAATGGAGGAGCCAGAGGAGAGGCCACATGGGCTTACCCTGATGGTGCCAAACCTCTGGGGCCAGAGAAACCACATGGAGACTCCTGCCAGTGCTGAGATGCCTCTACTGCTTCTACTGTCACTGGACACACAAGACTCTGCACCCACTGGCCTGTGATTGTCCTGGTGTCATTGCACGTGCTTCATAAGTTAAAAGGAGACTTTATAGACGGGTATCAAATGTATGGGCTAATACTGGACTTGTGACCTCGGGCTAGACTGAGCTGGGATGCTTTCTCAATGTTCCATTACTCTTGTAAATAAACCTTTCCTTTATAGCCAGGTGCATGTCTATGAATTTGTTTCCCTAGTCTACCTGGGCTAACACACCATTTTATCACTTTCACATGCTTGTGTATTCATCACCACCATGGTCAAAATATCAAACAGTTCAGATACAAAGGTGCTATATATTGCCTTTTTCTAACTCCACAGCTCTTTTCCACTCAGCAACTCAATCACTGATTGGCTGATGCTCTTCCAAAGTCTCCCAAAAACATACTGACTGATGCAGTGGTGTGTTGGTCCTCATGGCCAACACACACACACACGCACACATGTATTGACAGAGGTTATACGAGTTGATTTACAGTTTGACATGTTATCAGTTAACTTTGTTTTTTAATTATCCATTATGCTTCTAAGTATATATAGTTTACTTAAATGTTCTATAAGCTGATAACTATACAGATAAAAAGAATCTTTCTCTGTGAAACCTCAGCTGAAGGCTCTGGCATTTTTTGACAAATATCAGTCCCTTAAATGTACTAGAGTCAGATCAAGTCTAGGCATAGCAACTGATCAAGCACTCAAGTAAAAGACGAACTGCCATCCTAGGGACCCAGGCCAGGAGTCATCAGACACAAGGGCCTTGAACCCAATATCTTCAAGGCATGAAACATGCTCCAAAAGCCATATCAGAGTGATCCAGTGTGGGGATGCCAGTAAGTGAACTAGGCTCTCTACCTCAAACACACCTGCAAACTGAGGACGTCAGACTGAAATTGCATGATGTGTGAAGAACAGATGACAGCTATATCAAATTGAATTGTCGGTAGGCTGATCAATATTGACCTACTGCCCAACTTCCATGTCCAACTTGATGTATTAAGCTGTGTATTATTCTGGCAGACCTGTGATTGGCATTGTCAGTACTGTAAATTTTGCCTGACAACCAACTCCCTTTGTTTATGTAAATCATGTTCCTTCATCTAAGGATTTATTCTGTACAAGTGAATGATTCCGATATTGCAGTATGTGCTTAGCCTACCCTTATCCAATCTCCCTATCTCAGCAGTGTTATAAAAATTAGTCCCATGGACTAATCAATGACACTACTAACTGAAGGTCCTTCCGTTCTAGGGAGATGATTGATAGGGTTCTCTACCATAAATTAACAAGGATGTCCCTAAGGTAAACCAGAGGCAGATAAAAAAAACATAGATTCAGGAATGGATTTGGGGCTTCAACTTTTATGGTGTGACTCTACTTGATATTCCCTTTCATGAAGAAAACACAGAGATAGGGATGTAAAGTATGGTGAAGAAATTAGATGGTGCCCAGCTATCAGACAAACTAGTGTCTGGGGTCTTCAGGCTTGTGGTGAAATAAATAGCCATCTAAGTGAGATGTCAACTAAGGTCACATGGAAGAAGCACCCCAACATCAATGACCTAAGGATTATAAATTACATATTATATAATCCAAAGGAGGGAATAGCATCAGAGCTTAAATTGTGAGATTCTGGTTGACAGAAGGCTATGGATGACAGTCGAAGCCCAAAACATATTTGCAGGTTCTACACACAGGGAATAAATCTTCAGTGATTTTCCATATTTTTCCCATATTATTATTTTCCCATATTATTATTATTATTATTCCCATAATAATATTTCCCATATTTTATTATTATTATTCCCATAATATTCCCATATTATTTCCCATATTATTATTCCCATAATAAAAAGAGAAGAATAAATTTGTTACCAGAGAGTATTGGAAAGATGACTATCCAAGAGTAAAATGATCATTATGACGTAAGTGGTTAAAATCTTGTCACTTGTTCTCCCCTCAGATACATCTTAGGTTTGATCTGGTTTTCAATATTTTCTAGAGTTTGTCCTTTTTTTTCCTATTGTTTTTTATCTGTGTTGTATTTTGTCATTGTGAGTAAACTTCCTGAATCTTTGCTATGTGTTTTTCCATATATAAAACCCAGGATTGATGAAACTATAGAGATAACAAATAGAAAAGTGTTTTTTTTTTTTGAGGGGGGGGTGGAATGTGCTGTAAAAGGGATCAGGGAGGGAAAAAATTTTTAAGTGCCTGTGGTAGTACTTGTTCCACACTGCTTGATGTGACTGAATTCTGGGATGGTATGATGTCTGGACTAGGTCCTAATTAAATGGTTTGGGAGGAAATAAAAACATAAATTGCTAGGATCCTCTTCTCAAACGCTCTGCATGGCATTCTAAAATCTTACTCTAAACAAATGAAAAATTATACAGGACTCATCATGGGCGAATTTTATAGAAGACACAAATTAGTATTTAAATCAACTAGATCAAATGTCAGAAATAAACTTCATCTTACATTAAAAGAATAAGAAATCTGTTTACATTTCCTGCTTAAATAGTAAAATCTTTAAGTTATGCTTATAACTTTTTGAAAATGATTATTTCCTTTAATTCATAATTGGATCACTTTTTAGAAGGTCATGTTGGTTTAGCCTAAAGGATAATATGTAACTTTACTTTGGAAAAAGGTTGGTACATAATACCATTTGAAATTAAGCACATTAGTTTCAATCAAGGATTGGTATTGATCATAGTCTTATAAATGATTATGGTGAAATGGATGCTACAAAACTTATAAAGCAAAGACCGTACAGGACCAGAGTGGTCAGCAAGACAGTCGAGGCACATGAGTTGGATCTCAAAGGTTTGGTGGGCTGAGATTCCTCTTTGTAATGTGTGACTTTCCAATGATGAGAAAAGAAATGGCATTATAGGTTGTCCCTGACTTGTGACGCATTCCAGTTATCAAGAACCATGCTTGACACCATCCTTTTTATAGTTTTCATCTTATCATTAGCAATATGGACTACACACAATGTTGCAATGTGTAATTTGCTGATATTATTATCCTCTTGCCAACTCTGTAGATGAACATCAGGTTACAAAAAAATGTGAAGTGTTGCCTGTGCACGTTCTTTTCATTTCCAAACCTCTAGTGTTCTTCTCCAAGCTGTAACAAAGAAAGATCAGATTGGAAAAGGCAAAAATAATAGAAACAAAGGGGGGAAATGGGAAATTCAACTTAATATCTGAACCTACAGAGGTTACTATAGAATTGTCAGAATGGAACCTATCACAAATCGAGGATTGCCTGCACTTTGTAGTCACACTCTTCCCTTCATTGCTCTGCATTTCTTGTCTCTGAAGGCCTGGCAACTAAGATGATTTTAAGGTCCCTGTGTGTTTATTTTAGCCTTTGACTTTCTTAATTTGTCTGTTGTTTTCTCTGTGGAAATTCCCTTTTTAATACATTTAACAACTTTCGGTCTACCAGTTCTTGATATCTCCATGTTTGGTCCATCATCAACTTGGACATTTTTTCCGAATCTTTTGTTTTCTGTCATTTTTGTTATATATTCTTTAACCCTAACTCAAAAGAGGCATCCAAGCTGCATAATGTGACTCTTCTAAACATTTTATGGTCTAAGTAAGAAGGAAATAAATTTCACAAGCTAAAGTTAGTGTGTTCATTTTGATAAAACTATTCCCTGAGTCCATATTCCTAAACCCCTTGAGAACAAAAACACGTATCATGAGTTGTCTGTGCATGTTCTTTCTATTTCCATACCTCTCTGTTCTTCCCCTGCTGCTCTTGTTCAAAAGGCTGGCTTCTTTCCTTCCTTCAAATACCAGATTAAATATTTCCTTGAAAAATAAGGCTGCCTAATTCATCCGCCTATCAAGTAGCCCCACTGATCATTATTTTGTTCTTAGGACTGACTAATAATGTTTTTTTTGGGGGGGGGGGGGGGGGGACATCACTGTCCTGGTGGGAGTAGGAAGAGCAGCCTTGCTCCTGGAGAGCTGCTGTTGGATTCGAAGCGCCAACCCTGTGGGCTGCAGTCCCACACACAACCACTGTGCCACCAGGGCTCAGCCCACAATAATGTTTAATTATTCTTATGTTCTGCTTTTTCTTTGGATTTGGATGCCATGCATTTAAATTTCTAGAAGGCAAATGCCATGAATTCTAGTTATTGTTTACTGTCAATACTACTTCTAACGTCTAGTGACCCCTGTGAGACTTGAATTGCCCTATGGAGTTTTGTGGGCTGTGAACTTAATAGAAACAAATCACCAAGACCTTCTTCTGAGGAACCCGGGGTAGATTTGAACTGGCAACCTTTCAAATAGCAGCAGATTACTTCACAGCGGCACTACCAGGGCTCCACAAAATAAGAAGCAAATCAGTTCTGCTCACAAAGTCCCATCCAAAGTACTGCCAATGCCTACCATGTAATAGATGGGCTATGCATATTTAATGAGTCAATGGATGTCTGAATTCATCGTTTTATTGCTAAGAGAAACTTTTTTTAAAAAAATCATTTTATTGGGGGCTCATACATTGTTTTTCACAATACATAAATAAACATACTGTGTCAAGCACCCTCACATGTCCACTTCTATTATTGTTCTCCAATTATCTGCCTTTTCCCTTAAGCCCCTAGTATCAGCTTTTCCATCCCTTCCCCTCTTCCCCTGCTCTCTCCTCCCCACCAACCTTCAATACTTTATACATTGTTATTGTTCTGTCATATCTTACACTGCCCGACCTCTCCCCCAACCCACTCCTTTGATGCCCATCCTTCAAATAGGAGCTTATGTGTATATCCTTGCCGTTGGTTCCATCTCTCCACCCCACCTTCTCTCTACCCTTCCAGCATCTCCAATCTAACCATTGGCCTGAAGGGGCTCATCCCTCTTGGTTTCCCCATATCTCCAGCTCCTCTCCACCAGTGTACCTTCTCCAGGCCATCTGGATTTGAAAGGTAGAGTTGGGACCATGATGGTTAGTGGGGAGAAGTCTTCAGGAACTAGAGGGAACTTGTATGCATCATCACTGCCCAGCTGTACCTTGAATGGTCTGTCTCCTTCCCATGACTCCCTGTAAAGGGGTGACCAATTACCCACCAGTGGGCCTTAACGGGTCCCCACCCCGCTCTCCCCCTCCTTGGTAGTGATGTGATTCTTGTTCTTTGGTGCTCGATATCTGCTCCCTTCAGCCCTGCTAAGAGAAACTTTTAACTCTTTTGAATACATTTAAAGTTTCTCTGTGCACACACAAATATATTTGTGTGAAAATATACATGCAGCATTTCTTATCAATTTTTTCACCCAAACTATTTCATAAACATCTTTGTGTAGCAGATTTTCTGATCCTCATCTTCATTTGAATGCAGTCAAGTTTTCCATTATAGAATCTAATTTCATTATGGAATCTAATTCCCAGCTTGGGAGAATTTTTTAATTTTTTCAATATTTCAGATAGATTTTTAATTTGAAAAAAGGATTGTCTATCTCCTTCAAAATGCAGCTAATAATTTTCTCTTCTTATATTATGTAACCAAAGAATTTTTGATTTTTATTTCTTTATATTTACTAAAAAATCATATTTTAGTATAGCTTTTTCCATATTATTTCAACAAGATATAAAGACAGTCATTTTTCCCCTCAAATGACAACATTCCTCTAGCCAAATTGCAACCTTCTTCCTACAAACATTACCTATTAACATTTGTCCTACATGATTCTTTTTGTCCTCTTTTAATCACTGAATTTTCTCTCCACATTTCCATGCTTTTTTTATCATTTTTATGGCATATTCTTCTTTGCCTAGCTTCTAAGAGTATACCAAGGCAAATACAAACTATGGAATTGTCTTCCTCATTATTTGGGCTATGTGATTATTTTCTCTAAATGTAGCCAGTAGCATTCCTTTCTGTATTAATTTACCAATTACCACTTAAGCCAATTATCTCCAAAGTCCAGATATATTTTCTTTTTTTTTTCTTTTTTTACCCAACTCCTCCCAGATAAATTTTTCATGAATGTCTTAGATACTCAGTGAAACTCTTTTACACCTCTGTACAAAGACTCTCCCCTTTGCGACCCTGTTCTTCACTTCACACCTGTGTCTCACTTTATTTATGTTGTTTCTACAAGTAAGAAGAGCACTGGGGCTGCGAAATGCGATCTTTAACAGGCAAAAACACGGGCATTCCAGGAGAGTCAAATGGAAATTGACGTCATCAGAAAAGGAAAGATGACTTAATTCATATTAAATTCCTTAAGGACTATTGTGATAGAATTATATAGGAAAATATAATAGCAGTAGAAATCAAAAAACAAAACCAGGAGTTTTACTATGTAAGTTTCATTGGAAGATAAGGAGAAGTCTAGATATGAAAAACAGAACAAAACACCTCACTGCCATCAAGTCAATGCCAACTCAGAGATCCTTCACAATGAAGTAGAACTACACCTGTGGGTGTCCAAGCCTGTAACCCCTTAAAGGAATAGAAAGCATTATCTTTCTCCCATGGAGCAGCTGGTGGTCTCATGCCATTACCTTATGGTTGACATGCCAGTGCATAACCAATATGCTACCAGAGCATCGATATAAATGAAACCAATACAAACGTCCTGCCATCTAATTGATGCTGATTCATAGGAATCCTATAAAACAGGGCCGAACTGGGCTGGGCCCTGGTGGCGTAGTGGTTGTGTGCAGGGCTGCAGCCCACAGGGCTGATGGTTCAAATCCAGCAGCAGCTCTCCAGGAGCAAGACGGGGCTTCTTACTCCCACCAGGGTAGTAATGCCAAAAAAAAAAAACAGGGTAGAACTAACCCTGTGAGTTTCCAAGACTATAACTTTTGTTCTTTTTCTTTTTTTTTGCATTTCAGTCCTACTTTTTATTATCTAACTTTACAAGGTAAGGTTAAGAAAGTGATGTCCACTGTGTTAGTCTGAGTAGACTAGAGAAACAAATCCATATAAGCTCATATGTGTATAAGAGAGTTTTATATAAAGGGTAATTGTACATTAAGCAAGGATCCCAACCCAGTCCAGATCAAGTTCATAAATCCAATATTAGCCCACATGTCCGACACCAATATATAAACTCCTCTTCACACTCACACGACACAATATTGTCGAGTGCAGGATGACCACATACTAATAGGCAGAAAGCCATGGGATCCAGTGGTAGTGTAAGCATCTCAATGCTAGTAGGGGTCTCCTTATGGCATCTTCAGCACCCAGGGGTGCATCAAGGTAGGCCCATGTGGCTTCACCTTAGGGAAGTCTCATAGGGAGTCAGCCCAGTCAGTAGTGAGTCTCTGAGGAGTGAGAAGTGTCTTCTGCCTCCAAGGAGGAAAATACAGGAATACCCAGAATTCTCAAGGGAAGGCCCTGTTCACCTGGAAGCCTCATTGGCTTTGACCTGATTGACAGACTAGACTCCACCCCTTCTCTCTTAATCCTCTCCAGTCCCCAATTGACACCAGATTATATAACTACCATACCCACTTCTATCTATACACTGGGAGTTGCCTTTTGCAAAATTTCCCTTCCATTTAACTTATCCACTAAACAAACAATTCCTTACAAGGGGTCTGACACTGTTGAGGGTGCAGGTTTACTTTCTTCCTTTCTAATATTTTTTTTCCAACAGTCTTTTTGGCACATAGTTCATGTATTATACAATGCAATAGTTCAAGCACATCAACAGAGTTGCAAAATCATCACCACAATCAATTTTGGAACATTTTCTTCATTCTTGTACTGATCATTATGAGCTCTCATTTTCACCAAAGCTCCCCTGCCATACCCCCAAGGAATCACTAATTCATTTAATGTCTCTATAGATTCACCTACTCTTTAGTTCATAAACAGAAAAACAATATAAAAATCCAGAAACTAACAAGAATAGCAAAGCAAAACAGATTTTAAAAACCTCAACAGAAAATAAATTTTAAATTTTAAATACAAAAACAAATTTAAATGGATCATAAGGGAGATCAAATGATAGGGTGCTACATTTTAACCTAAGTACATCAGCAAATAATCCACTTTCCACTGCATTCTGCATGTTATCAAGGATATTCATATCCCTGGTTCATAGTTTTAGGAGATTCCCCAGGGCTCTTATCCACATATATTTCACATTCACTTTTTTTTAACTGAAGCTGCTTTAAAATGGGTCTAAAGAGAGATCACATGATAAGATGTTATATTTTGACTGAACTCCACTGTCATAATTGACTTTATAATGCTCTCTGTTAACAGGGCAATTCATATCCCTCAATTATGATTAGAAGACATTCACCAGAGGCTTAATCTACATAAGGACCCTGTAAATGGATTTTGGGTTTCTGCTCCTGTGGTAGTTACATAAGCTGTCAATTTGCGACAGGTTGGAGTCTAGGCTATCAATGGGGTCACAGTCAATGAGGCCTGCATGTGCAATGTGTGGCCACTGCATTCTCCTGAGGATTCTGGGAAATCTATCTTCCTTCCTGGAGGATGGACACTTGTCTTCCTCAGAGACATCCCTGTTGACAAGCCACATGGAGCTCTACACTGATGGAACCAGAGCTCTGGAGCTATAAAAGCCACATGGAGACCTCTGTCAGTGGTGACATGCTTCCACCACTACTGAATCCACAAGATTCTCCAACCACTGGCCTGCAATGTTTCTGCATTATGCATCATTGCATGTGTTGCGTAAGTTTGAAGAGGAATTCATAGACTGTTATCAGGCATATGGATTTGAACTACACTGGATTTTTTTCTTAATATACAATTGCTCTTTTATATAAAGCTCTTTCTTATTTATAAATGTCTCCCTGGATTTGCTTCTCAAGTCTATCCAGATGAACAGAGCTGTCATTCATAATGATCTACAAACCAGGTAATCACAATTTAAGCTCTGGTGCCTTCCCCTCCTTTTGATTTAGATTATACTATTGACAATCCTTCTATCACTGACTGGTGTGCTTCTTCCATATGCACTTAGTTGACAGCTCACTTAGATGGCTGTTTGTTTAAGGGGGAGGAAGGGGAGGGTGCTCTTAAGACCCCATATGTTATTCTTTCTGATAGCCAGGCACCATTCAGTTTCTTCACTACATTTTGCGATAGCACCCATATCTTCAGTGATCTCTTCGTGAGGTCAAGCATCAAGGTGGGTCATATCATAAGAACTAATATTCTTCAATTGGGACTAGAATTAATTACAAAGCCCCAAATCCATTCATGCTTCCCTGATTTCTATATGTCTCTGGTTTACCTGAGAGACATCATAGCAATTTTATAGAGAGAGAATTAACACTCATTCCCCTGGGGCATCAATTCTACAGCCATGACCTGCACATCTAGATCCTTCCACTGCAAAGCTGGCTGATGGTTTCAACTGCTGACCTTGTGGTTAGTGAACCAGTACATAACCACTACACATTGACAGTCTCCTTAATTTAGGCAAAGGGGTAGGATTTAAAACACTGTTGAGAAAAGGGAATTATATGAGTATAGGCCAGGTATGACCCACAATAATTGAATTACCAACTTATATAGATTAACCATGTAAGTAATTAGGCACTGTTTACACAAAGGGGATTAGTGATAGGGCAAATCTCCCACTAGTATTCATTCACAATAGTCAAACCATGACTACCAGATTCATACATATCATGATGAATCAAAGAAGGTATTAAAATAGTAAGCAAATGCTAGTTCTGGGATACTATTCATTGGAAACCCTCAAGGCAAGAGATTCAGACCAAAGTCCAACAACCACCAGTTCTATGCCCTTAGGCATCCTCTTTTTACCACATTAGGGAGGTTCAGCATTAAATCCAATGGCTACAAGTGAGTTGAGGGTAAAAGCCCACTTCACATAGTGAGCTTTCCACATTGAGACCTTCCCGTGTGAACTCTGAAGAATATTGCTTGCCTGGAAAGAAAGAGTCTAAAGTTTCAGTAGGGATTTTAAGTCTTTTCAGGAGTAGAAAGCCCCATCTTTCACCCACAGAGTGACTGGTGCTTTGAACCGCTGACCTTGAGAATCTGTAGATCGCAGCCCAATACATAACCATTATATCACCAGGGCTGCCTATTACTCAAGTAAATAGATAAAAATTGACAATATGAAGAGATATCCTTATGCCCAAGCACATGTAGAAATGCAGCCACATTTGGAATATAGATTACATTTGGTTCCATAGAGCAATGTTGGAAAATAATTTAAACTAAAAATAGATGAGGGATATTTAATACCTAAGCTTGAAGAGGAATGTCACCTGACATATAAGCATGAAGATGATAAGTCCCTTGAACACAGAAGGTGGAGACAAGGACCCTTCCTTCCTTCATAGGCACCCCCAATAAAACGATTTATAAAAATAAAAACGAGTTAAAAAAAGAAATCTCCCATGCACTTAGAAATGCCTACTTTGAATTGCTCACAATAAACATTTCTATAATTTCTCCATCTTGATCAGAACAAACAACTTAATTTTTCCCCATTATCACTCAGAGTGATCAGTTTCCTAATAACCATCTGTTATTTATTTTAAATTCATAGCAATGAATTATCGCTCTATTGGCTATTTATAAATAGATATGATTTGTTGAACTCTGCTATGCACCAGGCAATAGTAATCATCTTTTATAAATAGAGTTTGTTATCCATAGAACAACTACACAAGGCAGAGGAAAAGGCACAGACTTACCGTACATACTTGTGGATAACCTGACCCGAATATTAGTCAAGGCACCTAATTTTATCACAAAAAACTGCATCAAAAATGTGCTGAAAAACTTAGCTTATACACATATACACTAGTAAAGAACCTATGCTAATATCTCTCAATTAATAAAGGGTGGAGAGTGCATGGAACTACACTCTCTACCTTTTCTAACTTCTCTAGAAGAGGAACATTGTACCAGCTCACAAGCATGGAAGTTATTCATTTATTCACATGAGAACTAGGTTTAATTCATTTTGTGATCATTGAATTCTTTCAAAATAGTTATACAAATTTTCTGGGGAAAAAGAAATGTCTTAAAAGAACATTTTCTATCTTTGACATAAATAAGACACTGATAATATTTCATTCTTATCTGCCTCCTAAACTGTCCCACTTTTCTGATTGACATATTTAGGGGAATGGCAGAGTTTCAAACTAGATTTTATGGGAAAAGGAGATCGGCTCATTAATTTCTGAGGCAGCTAGGATTATTCATCTCTCATAGATCCATTGCAGCTTGTAGTTGATGATCAATTTCCCTTGTGTCCTGGTGGTTAATTTAAGTGTCAACATAAAACTAACTGGGCTTGGTTTGGGTGCTCCATTGTTTGGTCAAACACGAGCAGAGATACTGCCATGAAGTAGTTACATATGATTTAGTCTGTTGCTCTTGAAAACAGATTACCCTCTTTAATGTGTGTGGACTGGCTCATCCAATCAATTGAAGAATTAAGAGCAAAGGGAAGGGGAAGTTTGCCCTAGTGTATATTCTGCCACTGAATTTTAAAAGATCTTTTCCCAGAACCCCATTTTCTTTTTACTTTTTAAAGAATTTTGGGACACCAGGGTGGCTAACAATGATGTTGGACTTGCCAGTCTCCCATCCCCAATTGAGCCAACAAAATCAACAGGAACACACATATTCCAACTCATAGTAGAACTTCCCCACAGGGTGTTCTAGGCTGTAATCTTTACAAGAGCAGTTCACCACATCTTTTCTCTCATGAAGCAGCTGGTGGGTTCAAACACTGACCTTTTAGTAAGAATGACATGGCCAGTGCTCTGCCTATGTCTGTGTGTGTTGCTTCACCAATATTTTTCACCAACAGCACCAACAGTTCAGACCTTATGCATATTTGTAAACATATATGTGCTATATGCTTTATACTACATGTGTGCTGTGTTATATATACTATATATGCTATATAAAAAATAGATGTACTCTTAAAAGCTTCCATTCTTCAAAGACTTTAAACATTTACAGATAAGTGACCTTTTGTGTAGGGTACACCTCAATGTAAAGAAAACAAAAATTCTCATATCTCATAACCCAATGATAAGCAGAGGCAGAAGTGTGCCTGTGTGAGTCCAGATAGACTAGAGAAACAAATTCATAAACAGGCATATGTATATAAGAAAGAGTTTATATACAAGAGCAAGTGTACATTAAGAAAACATTGCAACCCAGTCCAGTTCAATGTCATAGGTCTGATATTAGCCTATATGTCTAATACCAATCTATAAAGTCCTCTGCAGACTCACAAAACACATGCAATGATGTCAAATGCAGAATAATCACCGGCCAGTGGGTAGAAAACAGCACTGGCAAGGGTCTCCAAGTGGCTTCTTTGGCTTCAGAGATCTGGTTGCATCCCTGTGGCTTGTTCAGCTCAAGGCAATAGGGTAGTTTCATATGTCTTCTCCTCAGGGATGACACAAATGGAGGCAGCCTTGTCAATCAAGTCTCTCAGGCAGTAAGTGTTATCAGTAGAAAGTTTCTAGGGAATTGAGTGAATATCTCCTGCTTCCAAGAAAGAAGTCTCAGACTTCGCAGAATTCTCAGGTGAAGGTCATGCCCACACTGAGGTCCTATTGGCTATCTCCAGATTGACAGACTAGACTCCACCCCTACACTCTTAATTCTCAAACTGACATCAAATTAGGTGACTGCCACAGTGCCTGATCCAAGCCATAGTATATTTAATCACCTCATAGGCATGTGAAAATTGGACAAATGAATAAGGAAGACCAGAGAGAATTGACACATTAGAATTACAGTGTTAACAAAGAATACTGAATATAGCATGAACTACCAGAAGACCAAACAAATTTGTCTGAGAAATACAGTCAGAAGACTCCTTGTAGGGAAATGGTAGATATTTAGTAAGATGCTGGGAAAACTGGGTAGAAATATATACTTAGAGAAAAAAATGTATCCATAGTTCACATCTATGTTCAGAATAATATCCAAGTGAATTAAAAATATTCTATTGTTCCCAATTGTTAAAAATTTAATGGTAAAAACTAAAAGAAAATCTATGTGGATGGTTACAGGGATAGGCTGGTATATTATGAGATGATAGAGCATGATATAACAAAATAAATCTGACTACATAAGGTATTTTAAAATGCTACAAATAAAGGTTAAATGACAAGTAAGGGAAATTTGTAATGTATGAAAGACAAAATGTTACCATTAAAATGAGATGGTGTTTTTCACCTCTCTATCAGGTGTCTGGCAGAAAGCAGATGGTTCTTCAAGGCTAGCAACAGTTCCAGAAATAAACCATCTTCTACCTCAAATCAACACAGGTTCAGGATAAAAGGGTTACTGAAACCCAAAATGGTTTGGTGAAAGGATATAGTTTTCCTGTATTGACCTAGTAGAGAGGGAGCAGGATAATGAGTGCTTTGGCACTACTTTGCTCCCATCTGCTCATCTTCTGTCGATGTTGCCTCTCATAGATCAGAGTAGAAAGGAGTGGAAAGTGAATCTTGTGATGGAAATGGAAAATCTGTCATTAGAAAATATTACAAGAATGGTGAATAATGGTTCTTTAAGAGATGTGGAGAATGGCAATTCAGGTACATGTTGTGGCTGTGTTTGTGTAAATACTTCTCCCCTTCTACAGATTAATTTGACATGATGAAAAAAATGTGCAGATCTAATCACCCAGAAATACTACTTCAAAGTATCTAGCCTTTAGAAATAGTCCAAAAAACAGTGGTGCATATACATGCATGTCTATGTGAAAACATTCATCATAGCATGGCTTATTATAATAAAAAATGTTCTCCAAACTATATGTTCATTAGTAGGAAACTACAATGAACTTGCATGCTGATATTAAAATTCTTTAGATGGTCATAAAAAACCACTGAGTGGCAAAGAAAGAAAGAAAATAATGGCCAGATATGTACAGAAAGTTAGGCAAAAAGGATATGTACCAAAAGAAAAGTGGTGAAATTAAGGGTGATTTTATTTTATTTGGGGAGGGCATCACTGCCCTCTGGTGGGAGTAGGAGGCACAGCATTATTTCTGGAGAGCTGCTGCTGGATTTGAACCGCCAACCCAGGGGCCACAGTCCTGCACTGAAACACTATGCCACCGGGGCTCAGCCCCTAAGGGTGATTTTAAAATCATTTTTATTTCTGGTCATTTTTTCAAACGGTAAACATGAGCTTAGGGTTTATTAGGGTTTATTTATGTATGTATGTGTTTGTTTATTTATTTAGAAAAACAAGGAGATGCTTTTATGTAAAATTAACTATGACATCACGTTTGAGGGGGTACCCCCCACAAAACTGGAATAGCTCTGGGAGAAATGGACCTTTTGAGAAACATTTTGTTCCTGCTTGTCAAGCATTGAGCAACTCCCTCTGAGTTAGAGCACCCCGTGGTATCATCTGGGAAGGTTCTCTCTGGTCAGTGAATTTTTTTGTAAAAACATTCTCCCTAGAACCTCATTTTCTGTAATGACTGACCTAAGAGAACAGCAGTTGGCTGTAAAATTTTGTTTCCTGCTCAGGAAAGATGTTGCATAAACTATTGTGATGCTGATCACAGCTTACAAAAACAGCACTATGGGGAAAAAGTCAAGTGTATGAGTGGTTTTCTAGTTTCAAAGAAGGTGAAATGTCAATTGAAGACAGACCTCATTATGAACATTCATCAACTTCCCAAAAGGACAAAAATGGTAACCCATAGTGCATTTGGAGTTCATTCCACCAGTTCAGACTGTTAACATCTATTTCGGGGGTCTGGAGAGATAGTGTAACTGTGTGGGACAAAAGAAGGTCTGATTTGTGGCAGACGGGAGACTGCTGCCACATGACAATGCATCTGTTTGTACAGCCATCTCAGTGCAACAGCTTGGGGCAAAAAACAGCATGCCTCTCCTGCCCCACGCACCTTACTCACCGGACCTCACCTGGGTGACCTCTTTTTATTTCCACAAATAAAGAGGGATGTGAAAGGACAGCAATTTGTCGATGTCGAAGAGGTGAAGAAAACAAGGGAGATTCTGTCCGCCATCCAAACAGATGGGTTTAAAAACTGTTTCTAAGAGTGGAACTGCAGCTTTGACAGATATATTCATTGTAATGGAGAGTGCTTTGAAGGTGATACGGTTGCTTTGTTTAAAAAAATTAAATTAAATACAGAGCTTTGAAAATTTGTTTCAGATAAACCCCTCAGGGACTGTGATGGAAGTATCAATACCATAAAGGTATGGGGAAAGTGGGAGGAGAAGAAGGAGAATGAGGAAACCAATCACAATGATCAAGGTACAACCACCATCCCATGAAATGCAGAACAGAAATGTGGGTTAAGGGAGACAGCGAGAGGTGTAAAATATAAAAAAAAATAATAATTTGTAATTTAATAATGGGTCACAAGAGTGGAAGGCTGGGGTGAGGAGAAGAGGAATTGATACCAAGGACTCAAATAGAAAGAAAATGTTTTGAAAATGATGATGTTAACAAATGTACAAACGTTCTTGATACAATTGATGTAAGGATTGTTATAAGAGCTTTAAGTGCCCCCCCCATAAAATGATTTATTTAAAAAATATTTTAAATTCAGAGCTCTGAAAAAATACAGGTTTTTTTGGTTATACACCCCCTTAGCCCCCACCAGTTAATATATATATATATAGACACTTTTCAATTTGGTTCTTGCTAATTTCAAAAGAAAAAAGATGTGTGTCATTTATTAGCCGATATATATATAGCCTTGCATCAGGGTAAATGAGGGCCTCTGTAATAAGAAGCCTGGGGAATGGAGAACTATAAATATTTATGAGAGAATTGTATTTGGTGAGGGGAAAAGATGTTTTTAATGACAGAAAATAAGGTACATTATAGAGTTGCTTCAGCCACAAAAATGACAAGATCACCAGTCATCAAACTCATCTTTTTCTCCAGCTTCTAAAACATAAAATCAACTGCACAGCATGAAGCCCATTATAAATTGCCATCCTAATTTTACATTAATATCAAAATAAGACTAACAAAATTTGTCAAGCAGCATACTACATGTAGTATTATTTATGTCTCATAGATAAACCAAAGTTTTTTTAACTACCTCCACATCAATTAGATTATCTATTTGTTCTAAGTTATTAGGAGTAGGCAATTTATTCATAGAGGTAATCAGGAAATTAGCCCATGTAATAAAATTATCTTCCATTCCAGGAGCAGGATAAAAAGAGACAATTACTGGCTTCAGGTTAAAGATGACAGATTGACCAAGTATATTTCTGTCTACTCCACTAATCATAAATCTACCACAGGACAGAGTACAGGAATGGCACATAGAAATTCTGAAAGTGGAAAGTAAAATTCATTAAGGAGGAAGGTACAATATAATGTGTAGCTAGCATCAGATATCAAAAGAAGGGCAAACATTTCCCCAGAAAGGCTCAGAGCTAGAAAATATGAAAATCCAAATTATGGGAATGAAATGTAGAGCTAAAAAGAAAGGTGGATTAAAAGTCAGTGTGTTCATAACTTTCTACCGGGGGGACAGACATTGGTGGAGAGGGCAAGGGGAGACATCGGGCAGTGTAGGTTATGACAAAACAATAATAATTTATAGAGTACTGAGGGTTGTGGGGGGGCTGGGGAGCAAGGATGGAGGGGAAGGGATGGGAGATTGATGTCAGGGCCTCAGGTGGAAAGGTGGAGGTTCAGAGGATGATGACAGCAGCAGGCATATGAAGAAGCATGTACTTATGTATTGTGAGAAACAATGTATGAGCCTACAATAAATTGATTTTTAAAAAAGTCAGTGTGTTAGCTATCTTCAAAGATGCCTACATCCTAATACTCACAAGGGTTTAGCAGACTCTGATATTGAAATATGACTTCTCTTAAGTGACCAATAAAAATGACTGACAGCTACAACAATGCATGATTTCTGAGGCAGGTCATATGAGACTTTTCACCTCCCATCTTGTTCTGGTGGGTGGCTCCCTCAAGAAGAAGCCAGCTGCCACACTGCAATAATACTCAAACCATCCCATGGTAATGTCCATGTGGAAAGACTTTCAGACAGTAATCAGCACTAATTTTCTGGGAATGTAAATGGGTCACCTTAGAAGTAGATCAGTTAGGCCTTTTCAAACTCAAATTATAGTTGCCTCAATTTATGATAGACTTCAAATCAAATTGCTCATTCCAGCCCCAAGCAAATCTCTGACCCACTGTTGTAATTATATAAACATTTGTCAATTTGAGAGGATTAAGGATGAAGGGGTGGAGTTTCGCCTGTCAATCAGATCATAGCCAATGAGGCCTCTCTGTGGGCATGGCCTTCTCCTTAGGATACTAGAAACTTCTATATTCCTCCTTAGAAGTGAGTCTCTCTCTCTCTCTCTCTCTCTCTCTCCCCCCTCATTCCCTGCAAGAAATTTCTGAGAAGTCACATGAGGCTATCCTGATGCCTCACTCCTATAGGAGATGAAGAAACCATGTGGAGACCCCTGCCAGTGCTGAGATGCTTACAATGCCACTGTGGATCCATAAGACTCCCGACCCAATGACCTGTGATCTTACTGCATTCAATGTCATTGCATGTGCTTCGTGAATCTGAAGAGGACTTTATTGATTGGAATCAGACATAATGGCTATATGGACTTGATGTGGACTGGGCTGGGATCTTTTCTCAATATTCGATTGTTCTTGTATATGAAGCTCTTTCCTACACACAAATGAGCATCTATGAATTTGTTTCTCAGGCCTACCCAGATTAACAAACCAACAGAAAACTGGAGAGGAAAGAATTTTTTTAACCACAAATTTGGAGCAATGTTTTATGTCACTATAATAGCTGTAAACTGGAGGCTTCCTTGTTAAAGATGAGGACGTCCATACCCTTGCCCTAAGGAGGCCCTGCAAGTCCCAATTTCAGTTTAACCCCGTACTCAATCATGCAACTCCCAAAAGTTCCAATCAATAATCGAACCTTATAACAGGACCCCTTCAACTCTCAGCATTGTGATAAGAGTTGTATAAGACCCCCAATATCTTTTAAAAGAAAGAAATATAATCAAAGATCATCAGGTATTTGCAAAAAGTCTTCCATATTCAAGAGAGAGACCAGTCTCAAGGAAGAGGAGAGGTTTTGTTTGTTTTCTCGTTGTTTGTTAATGTCTGTTTGCTGAAAAGCCTATGTGGGGGGGGGTGGAGCGCAAGGGAAGTGCTAGAAATAAAAGAGAACTTTGAAATTCCCTAATCGGTGACTCGCAGAACTTTGACAAATTATTATGTGTGTTTCTTTTTCCTTAATGGATGATGCAAAACAAATAAAGCTGCTTAAAATTTAAATATAATTTAAGAGTGAAATCAGATCAAAGAAGTTAGGGAAAAAAAACCCAGAGAGCAGGACAAAAGATTTTATTTTAATGAGAGAAAAATGTTAGATACAGAGAACTTATCCAGAAGATCCAATGGCCAATATTCTACTTTTCCATAAAGAAAGAATGGAAAAAATAGGTAAATTTGTCAAAAATAAAGTAAAACAAGGAATTCTAGAATTGAAAAATTAGAAGAACTCACTGACAAAAGGGGGAAAGAAAAAGACTCATATCAGGATGCATTGTGAAACACAAAAGCTTCAAGAGGCAGAAGCAGCGCAGAGTATGTGCTTAGTGATGATAATGTAGATGGAACTAGAGTAAGTAACACAGAATACAGGGGCGAGAGAATAGAAGAATGTCTATACAATATTGAAAGACAGATAGTTTTCTGATTCTGAGCTCAGATTCAGATCGCCTGGATTTGAATCAAGGAACCTCTGCAGCACAGTGAGTGACACGTTGGGCTGTTCACCAAGAACAAGATGAGAGCCCTGTCCCAGCAACCTTCTACTCTGTCTTACAGGGCTATCATGAAACAGGAGCAACTTGGGAGCACTGAGTTTGACTTGTTGTTTTGATTTGGATTCCTTGTATTGACCCTTACAAGCTATCTAACCTCCTTGTAACTTTTCATACACCTGCCTCCTGGTAATTATCAACAACCAGCACATCTAGGTCAGACTAGACAGAATGTGTGTGAGTCCGGGTAGATTAGAGAAACACATCCCTAGACACACATATGTGTACAACAGTTTTATAGAAAGGGTAATTGTACATTAAAAAAGCAGTCCAGTCCAGTCCAGTCCAAGCCCATGAGTCCAATATTAGCCCATATGTCTGATACCAAACTATAAAGTCCTCTTCAGATTCATGAAATGCATGCAATGATGCCAAATGAAGGATGATCACGGGCCAGTGAGTAGAAAGTTTTTACATTCAGAGGCAGTGTGAGCCTCTCAGCACTGACAGGGGTCTCTCCTTGGCTTCTCCACTTCCCAGGACTATATCAGAGTAGGTATATGTGGCTTTCGCTCAGGGATGTCTCCCAAGGAGTCAGCCTTAGCAGCAGAGAGTCTGCAAGGAAGTGAGCAGAGAACTAATCTCTCCAGCCTTCAA
The DNA here is from genome assembly GCA_004026705.1 of Nesogale talazaci. Taxonomy (NCBI): domain Eukaryota; kingdom Metazoa; phylum Chordata; class Mammalia; order Afrosoricida; family Tenrecidae; genus Nesogale; species Nesogale talazaci. The sequence goes on along the minus strand of PVJH01004926.1, from coordinate 78,005 downwards.
GGAGAAAATGTAGGAGTTCCCAGAATTCTCCGGAGAAGGCTATACCAAGAGAGGAATCATAGGCCATAACCAGATTGACAGACTAGACTCCACCCCTTCACTCTTAATCCTTTCCAGTCCCATAGTGACCCTAGAGGATAAATTAAGACTTCCCAGAGGTTTTCCAAGGCTCTAATCTTAACAGGAGCAGAGAGCCACCTTGTGCTCTCTTTGGGTTAGTGCCTGAGGGCTTCCCCACTGAGCATGCCGAACTCCTCTCCCAAAATAGAACTGACTGAGTCTGGACAGCATACAGGAGTAAGGACTAACTTGGTACAGTGGCTTCCAGAGGTGGGAACTAGCTTACAAGGTTGATGCAACACCAAATACAGATGGCCCAAGACCTTGCTTCCTAGAGAGAAAGGCAGTATCACCACTTCCGAGACAAGACTAATGCAGCCAGTAGACATTATGAATTAATACTGCATTGCAATGCATGTCTCCATCACTAAACTATGAGATGCCCAGGATTCAAGATCATCTTGGATTCATCTTTACCTCACATGCCTGACATCTGGTCAGCACTCCATAAATAAAAAATGTGATTAAACCTACCTTAAATTTCCCTGCTCTTCTTTCTCCAGACTGGGGATCTATCTGTTCCATTCAAGAAGAATCACACACGAGATTGATTTTTCTCTGGAAAACCAAAAACCCAGTTGCCATCAAGCTGATTATGACTTATCAAAATCCATGAGTTGTTTCCAAAGAATTTTCAAGGTTATTACCATTTAGAAGCAGATCACCAGGTCTTTCTTCCAACGTGCCTTTGGATGGACTCAAACCATCCATCTGTTTATTAGGAGTCCAATGCACAACCATTTGTGCTACCCAAAGACTACACAGGACTTTTCTTTGAGTCCTCAGAACACAGTCTGAATTCACTGGCCATTGTCTGCTGGAAGAAATTTGCTCTGTGTTGTATAGATAAGGAAACTGAGTCTCCAAGAAAATGGGAACTCTAACAAAGTTCGTTAGAATCCTGATTTAGGATTCAAACACAGATAATGAAAACTCATCATCTTGTGCTCTCCCATCACTCAAAACTCTTCAATAGTTGGAGAGTAGGATCCCTGAATGTGTTAGTTCCAGTAGATTTGATAGAGAAACAAACTCAGGGAGACTCATATATGTCTAAGAGAATTTTATATCAAAGAGTAATTTTAAATTAAGAAAACATCTCAGTCCAGTTAAAATCAAGCCCATAGTTCTGATATTAGCCTATACGGGTGATACCAAGCTATAAATTCCTTTTCAGATTCACGCAACATGTGCAATGACATCAAAGGGAGGAAGATCACAGGCTAGTGTGTGGAAAGTTTTGTGGAGCCAGTGGTGGTGGTGGAAGCATCTCAGCACTGGTGTAGGTCTCCATGTGACTCCTCCAGCTCCTGGGCTCTGACTCCATCAGTTTAAAGCTCCATGTAGCTTGTCAACAGGAATGTCAACAGTGAGTATGTATCCTGCCTCAAGGGAGGAAGACAGGAGTCCCCACAATCCTCAGGATAAGGCCATGCCTACAAGGAGACCTCATTGGCTATGACCTGAGTGACAGGCTAGACTCCACCCCTTCTCAAGTTGACAGGAGATTATGTAACTGTCACACTGAATTAGCCCAACTTTCATTCCCCCGGCAATTTCAGACCTTTATCACTGACCTCCACATGGTCTGCTCTCCTAGAGAGAAGAATCTTTAAGCTGTATCAATTTTTTGGTATATCACGAAGGCCACGTCCAATTTCACAACTCAGAAACACATTGATTTCTGCATTTTATCCTACAAACAGGGGGTTATTGTTCAATTCTGGGTCAATTTGGCTGGACTGGGAATCTTCACACTTTGTAGGTTGAGGTCTCTCCCATGATGTGTTCTCCACAATATAAACTCTTCCATGATGGTATTTGTATTGAGTGACCAAGTAGTTGTGAGAAAATTAAGATGAAGTGCAATCTCCTTTTACTCAGGTCACAGCACCAGTGATGTTTTCTTGGGGGCGTGGCCTGCTTCAGAAACCCTGGTGGTGTAGCATTTATGCATTGGTCTGCCATGCCCATGATCAGCAGTTCAAAACCAACAGGAGCTCCTCGGGAGAAAGACTTGGGCTTTCTACTCCCAGACTCAGAAACACATGGGGGTCCCGATGAGTCAGCACTGACTCAATGGCAGTGAATATATATATTATTATATATTATATATTATATATTATATATATTATATTATTATATATTATATAAATATATAATAATATATTATATTATTATATATTATATATATTGTGTGTGCGTGTGTATAGAAGCTGTGAAGAATCTCAACTTCTTCTTGCTGGTATGAATCCTGCATCTGGCTTATCTACCTCCAATTCTTTGAACTTAAACCAACACCTGCCATAGGAGCCTGCTAATCCTAGGAGCAATCAGAATCTGCCATCTGACCTGCCTACCCAGGATTCATCCTCCTCTACATCCACCAGCCACATTCTTCCATCTTTCTCTTCCTGATTCCTGGTTCATCGTCTACATAAGTCAGGAAAAGTCAACAGATGAACATCTGACCCAGAGACTTGAGCCCAGTGGCCTTACCTCTTTCTGTAGCTGTGTGAATCCCATGGTTAGTATAAATTTCTTTCTTCCTATCGCTGCTTTTATTTCTCTAAAACACCCAGACTAACCCAGGACCCATTCACAGAAGAAATATGAAATACCATAAATTAAAAACATACATGGAGAGCCTATATGGGATAGGGGGGAAGGACTATAATTATGATGCATGGTTTTCAAGGAAATGAGGCTTTATCATAATGACTTGCATAGACTGACTGGAACTGGACATATCAACCAAACATGAGAAGAGGGTCTAACTTACTGAGCAGATAACTTACTAGCAGATAGTTGCTAGCACTAACAAATCAGAGCATCCATCTCAACTGCCATGGGCATAGCTTACAGGGTCTTCACTTTAGGCTGTCTGTCTAAGTACACTTATCAAAGTTTTAAAAATTCTTTTTTTCCTCTGCAAATAAAAATTTCTTTCTGCAATTTTCTATCATGCTCCCATTTTTCAATATCTTATTTTCTTGATGTTACAAGGGAAATCTTCATTAAAATTCTTTATAAATTATACCTCATTCTAACTCAGTAAACATAGAATCCATGCATTTTAATATAATATCTGCATTTTTATAGATTTAAAAAATAAGTCAGATATTTATTTCCTTAGTGTTATATTCCTCTAAGGGGCATTTAAAATAGCATATGTTTGCTTTAAAATTTTAATGCAAGAAATATAAATGCTGCTCAGTTAATCTCATCCTTCTTCTTTAAAAAAAAGTCAACCTTTAGTTGTAACTACCAAATTCTGTCTCCAAATGCACAAAAGAAACGTAATAAAAATTATTTTCAGGGAAGAAACCAAGAGCTTTCCCTTGTGCTTCCAAGGTTCAAGCCCAGTCAGGCTGTGTTCTCTGTACAAGTTTCTCATCCCAAGACCAGCTCGGAGATGGGAAGGACTGCCGCTCTTTCCATGCAGAGAATTTTTAGAAAGTATTGGTAGGCCGAGAATGTTGGTTGCCTTCTTGTCCCTGTGCAGGATCTTGTTACTTTGAATAGAGTACAGGTCATTGAGCAGCTTCTGCATGACCTGATCTCAGACAATGTGATCTAGGCTATCCCATGCCTCAGCAGCCCAGCAAGGTCATGCTCCCAGAAGTCAAACATTAGGTATATACTGCACTTACAAAGGATATAGATAGAAGTTTTGGTTCAACAGGTCTCCATCAGGTTCACCAAATTCTGGTGTGTTAGAAGCTGGAGTATCTTGATTTCCTGTAAGGCTGTGATGGGAAACCCCTCTTTCTCATTTTCCATCAGCACCTTCTTCAGAGTCACCGTCTTGGTGGTCTTCTTGACTTCCCCCAAAAATGTCCTGATTGACCTTGGTGAGATTCTCATATCTGAACACCCCATCACAAAAGGGGCATTGCACTGAGTTGCATCCCTTTGCCTCCAGTGCATTTCTGCCACCACCAGCCACTAGCACTCCTGCTCTCCCCACCCTTCTTGTTTAGGTCGCTTCATGGAGATCTTAAAGTTTGTTTTGATCATTTTTCTAAAGATGATCTGGTTGTGTGCTGTGCTTTATCTTTTCAAAATGATTGCTATCAATTTTATGTGCGCTATGGCATCTTCTTATTGACTGGTCCTCGATTCTAAAAGTACTCAGTTACCAGAGCATCCTCCGCAGCCAAGAAAGTCATAAAATATACAGTCCAAACAGGAACATTTTCAAAAATGTTGTAAATCAAAACCCCAGGCACAAGAAGGCTCTGTCCTACGCAAAATAAGAAATATGGCCAGGCCAGCCCAGTAATTCTCATCAGGAGACTGTCTCCTGAGTAATTTCTTTTTTAAGAGGGAAAGCTAAATGCACAAAGATTGTCATGGCTATATGATATCAAAAATCTGTTCCCATTGACTTTCAGTTACCTATATATGGCAGATTAGAAATGCCTCATAGGAATTCAAAGGCTGTAATCTTTAGGGAAGCAGGCGGCCATATCTTTCTCCAAGAAATAATTGTTGAGTTCAAATCACTGACCTTGCAGCTATCAGCCAAGAGCTTAATGATGGCACCACTAAGGCTCCTATTGATATATATTAATGAACAAGAGGAAGCAGCCTATAATGAGAAAAATTAAGTTAAGGAATGGTTAACTCAATTACCATCTTTAACTAATAGAATAGAGTATTATGTAATCCTTGAAATCAATCATCATGAAGAAGGTATACTAATCAAAAATGTTAAAAATAGCATGAAAATGCTTGTTTCATAATTTTATGTTCAAAAAAGAACAAAATACATAGCTGCACTGGAGCGATAGCTCTGTAAAATGATGATATGTGTGTATATACAGGTACATGACCAGCTACATCATCTGTGGGGCCTGGTGAAAAATGTTCAAAATGTTCAAAAGTTACTCATACATTCAGGTGGTAGCAGCAGAGCTACCAGCCAGGGGCTGGTATTAAGCTGTGTGGGTGCTTTGCAGCCACAGAGGGCACAGCTACAGAGGTTATGTGTCCGAGACCCATGGAGAAAGGCTACTTGAAAAGAAAGAAGAAAGAATTCTCTATTAGGATGGAATCTTTTTATCCTTTGCTTCATTTGTGCTAGTGCTATTAGAATTGTGGCTTTCCATAACTTACATGGACTATTTTCAAGTTTAGTAGACGGTCTCAGCGACACACAGAGTAACAGTACTAAGCTGTCCTACAGGTAGAGTTGACATCAATGAGATAGCAGTGAGTTTAGTTTGAAGTTTTGTGCATACTGAACTAGTTCTGTTCAGTATCTCATGTTTCCTTGCTACAGATTCCATTTTGAATTTTCACACCCCACTGAAAAGAGGAAAAAGCTCATAAAACTGCAATGCAGCACAAATGGCCTATAGTAGTTACACAACTGGTAATCTCCTGTCAACTAGTAAAGGGGTGGAGTCTAACCCATCAATCAGGCCATAGCTAATGAGACCTCTGTGTGGACATGGCCTCCTCCTGAGGATTCTGGGAACTCCAGTATTCCTCCCTGGAGGCAAGAGAGACTCTCTGCTTGGTCTTTCTGCTGACAAGACACATGGAAATAGGGTAGCCACGTGGAGACCCCTGTTTGTGCCGAGATGCTTACACTGCCATTGGATCCACAAGACGTTCCACACACTAGCCTGTGATCTTCCTCCATTCAGCATCATTGCATGTGTTGTGTGAATCTGAAGAGGAAATTATAAACTGGTATATCAGACTTGTGGACTTTACCTGGACTGGGCTGGGATGTTTTCTAAATGTACAATTGCTCTTAATATAAAATTCTCTCTTACACAACTATGAATTTGTCTATGAATTTGTTTCCCTAGTCAACCCAGACCAACACATCCTCAAATAAGAAACTTTGTCCCAAGAAACACCTACCAATTCTGGACTAAGATAATAACCCTACAAAAACATTTTACATTTTAAGTTCAGAAAGACATTATCATTTATGGCTTGTCTCCCCAGAAGGGCTCACCTGCAGGGCTTTATTCTTTATGAAGTTCACTTGCTGCATACTTTGCTAAGGTGGCCAATATGGCTTTATTCTTTAGTAAATGCCTGACTGCAATTTTGACTTTCTAGTTTTCAGAGGACCCCATCCATTTTCTTTTTTTTTTTTTTTTTTTTCCATCCATTTTCAAGAACAGTGTGACATCAAAGACATATCATTTCTTCAAGGTCAGAGATCATATAAATGTCTTTTTTTTCCAAGATTAGAGAAACCAGATATTATGGAGATTTAAGCCTCCCAAACGTTAAGCCTCAAAGCAAACTTAAACATTATTCAGCACTTTTCATACTTCATATGCTCTAGAAACAGGGCACCTGTCAGGTATGGGATAACAATGAAAATGGAACAACAGAGAAAAAAGATGGGAACTAGCATTGTTTGTCTATGCCTTAGTGTACCCCTTTCCCCAGCTCTTTCCTTCCTCATGAGTTCTTTAAAAGCCCTGAGATGTTTCGCATGAAGCACGCATAATAGAGGTGGAAGGAATGGACAGCTCCAAAAACAAGGGGTTCGGAGTTGAACTGCTCTCTGCAAAGTCAGCAGTTTGAACCCGTGAGCCGCTCCAAGGAAGAACAATATTTCTGCTTCCATAAAATGTACAGCTTAGGGAACAAGGCAGTCATGCAGGGTTGCTATGAGTGGAATCGACTCAATGGCCGTGAGTTTGGTTTGGGTTTAGAGAAGAGTTTTAAATATATCATGAAGGGCTGGGCCCCGGTGGCGTCGTGGTTGTGCGCGGGACTGCGGCCCACTGGGACGGAGGTTCAATTCCAGCAGTGGGGCTGGGCCTCCTACTCCCACCACCGGAGAGCAGTGATGTCCAAATATATATATATATATATATATATATATATATATATATATATATATATATATATCATGAATTTCCAGGAGAAAGCACAGACTGGTAAGGGTGGTGAGACTTCACCTTGCTTACTTTGGGCAAGTCCCAGGGACAACTTCATCACCAGAAAAGGACAACTATGTTAAAGGAGAAGGTCTGTGGAAGCAAGGGCAAGGGTACCCTCTCTGAGCTGGGATGACACAATGGACTCAAACACAGCAACACGTTTGAGGGTGACGCAGAACAGAAAAATGTTTTGTTTCATTTTACATAAGTTGCCAGGAATCTGAGCCAACTAGTCCCAGCCCCGAGTGAAAACTTACAGCATATGTGTTGTCTGTCTGTCTTCTTGGCTCCAGAATCAAGTTAAAATTTTCTCCTTTGAGAGAAACTGCTCTATTACCAGTAATTATTTGAATTGAATGTTACCTTCCGTAACTCTGGCTTTCAAGTATTCATGAACAATATGTCAAGTGATGCCTAATTAAATCATTGGAAGCCATAAATAGAACTGCTATGCTATTTATTCTGTACCATTGTGACCTAGCATATCCTTGAAACATCCTTCAAACACAGCATTCCCTATGACTTCCTCAGTCAAGAAAAGACAAGACCTAGCAAGCTTTCACCAATACACTAGCTCTACTTTAGGATGCTGGTGTTCACCAGGTGGAGAGATCAAAAAAAAAAAAAAAAAAGATGGGTGGAAAAACAGAATTCTTACCAAGGAAAAACAAAGAGGATGATAGGTGTCAATCCTGGATGCCCTCTGTCTCAGCTGTAGGCACTGATCTTTGCATTTACTATCCCAATCCCACCAAGCCAGTAGCTTTATCTCTTACTCAAATGCAACTCACTGTCATGGCATCTGTTGTGACTCACGGAGACCTCCTGCTGTACAAATTGGTGGGGGCGGGGGGGGGGGGCGGTGGGGAAGGCCACCAGCAGCAGCTTCAAATGACCTGAGGGGGTGGGGCTATTGTAAAGGCAGAATCTCAAGTCTCCCCCAAGACCCAAGAGCATCTCCATCTGCAGCCAAGAGATTTCTTGGGTGATTAGTAGGCACATTCCTATTTGAGAGGGACACGTTTTCCTAAAGCCCCATCTCTTTCCCCAGGGAGTTTAGATTCTCATTCCTCACAAGGAGTCCTGGCGGTGCAATGGTTAAGTGCACCCCTACTAACTTAAAAGTTTAATTGGTTGATACCCACCAGCATCTGCATGGGTGAAGAGACTTGACTAGGAACCCTGATATGCAGTTCTGTTCGGTCAGACAGGTTCAGTCGGAGTCAAAGTCAACTCCATGGCACACAGCATCCAAAGTCACGACGTCTTGGGAAATCAGAGTCAACTTAACTGGAGCTAACCACAGTCCAAAACGTAAGGACCAGAGGACCAGTTGGAGGTAACTAGGGCTTGCCTTCACCCATGACACTCTAGTCCCTATGCCAAACTTATGTGTTGGCCCAACCTGCATGAGGAGTTTCTGTTGTTGCTAACCAGCCGACTGAGACTAGCACCTGTCCTGATTTATACTCTGAGAGATTTAGGCCAGTGATTCTTAAAGAAGGTCATAGTCACCCTGTCCTTCCCTGCCACCTCTACCACCCACTCCAGTTCTCAAATATATCATATATATATATATATATATATCATAACCATTTGGGTGTGCTGCTGATATTTAGTGGATAAGAGTCAAGGATGCTAAATCATGCAACCCAGGGACAATTTGTCACACAGAATATTGACCCATAAACCACTGGACAGTCCTCATATGGACTTTGGAAACATTCCCATAATGACCTGCAAATTGAGGGAAAATTTTTTAAAATGTGTTTGGATCAGAATTTTGCCCAGAGTTCGTCGCCAATTTCCATTAAAAGTCACCCAGTGCCCATTCACCACACTGAGGTCAGGCTATGCTTGCAGATTTCTCACTCATAGAGTCCTCTCTGATAACTTTTAGGGACTTACTAGCTACTGAGAGAGTTTTTCCATGCCCCTTAGAGCATATTCCATATCCACATTCCCCAGATGCTTGCTAGAAATGTGAAAGCTCATACACAGCTCCAGTCCTGGCGAATCAGATTCGGCTTTTAAAGAAGATCCACACGATTTGGGTGAACGGTCAAGTCTAGAGGCATATTAGGAAGTAGTAGAACTAGGAAAGACAGTTTTTATATGGTGGTGTCCAAGAGGAAAAATTCAAAAGCATTGCTATAAGGGTTCCACACATACATGGGTTGATTCCAAATCAAATGTGTTTAAGCGGATCTCAGACAAGTTCTCTCCAAAACAAAGTGGTCTTACTCTCAAAGCTGTCTGCCCCCATAAAGACTTACCATCTCAGAAATCCTATATGGGTGGCTATGGCCCAGAGTCCCCTCGGTGGCAGTGGATTTGGGTTGTAAACTCATTGGAGTATCTTTCTAAAAATTCAATCAAAACAATGTCTTCTAATGAGTCAGTTCAATTCAAGGCAGGGAAGTTGGCTCAGAAACTAGACTACTAACGGGGGCAAAGCCACAAAGCCCTTAAGAAGCCCCCAAAATAGACTTCAGACTAGGAGGGAGAGTTCCTAGAATTCCCCCAGGATGAGTGTGGAGATAGAAAGATCAGTGCACACACTTGGAATTATGTTCGCTCTTTTGTTTTTGTATTAGAGTTCTCTAGAGAAACAAAATCAGGACACTAATAATTCTTTCTATATATTTATGTAGATAGAAACATATCTAGCATGAGAAATAAACAGTTAACTAATCTATACAACTGTACAAATGTCTCTGTGCAACTCACTTGTGTGAGACAGCTAGTACACTGGCAGTCCTTCGAGTCTTGAGGGCCTCTGAGTAGTCCTCTGTAGAGCAATTCAGGCTATCCAGCCACAGCAGCAAACAGCAAGACAGGTCACCAACAGTCGGCTCGATGACAGAGTCTGACAGTCCCCAGCTCAAGAGGTGTACATTCCAGGAGTGTGGCGAAGCAGGGCTTGAAGGAACCTCAACTCACAGCAACACAGTCCACAGATTAAGTGTTCCACGGGTAGTGTAACTTGGAGATCGAGGCACAGGAACAAAGCAGACAGCCAGCTGGTCCGAAGATCCAAGAGCAAGTGACAAAGGCGAAGCTTGTCCAGCCATTTATATCTCTATCCATCAACTGATCTCACATGTGTTCATTGGCCATGTTATCATAACAAGCCTACCTATATTCTTTGGCCATGTTGGCACAACAAAACTACCTATCACAGTTTTGCTTTGTTTTTCTCTTGGGTTTTTTTTTTGGGGGGGGTGCCTCTCTTTCTGTTCAGTGTTTTTTTTTTAAATCAAGGAGAAAGCAATGGAACCAAAGATGATGGAGGAACCTGGGGGAAGGATGAGACAGGGGAAGGGAGCCTTGAGCAAGTAATACCACAGACAGGGGAACAACTAGGGAATGGAAATCAACAATGAAGAAGATGTAGAGATCCTGGGGCTGTGGGAGCAACAGCAATCTAGCTGAGAGGAATTACTAAGAGGCAGAATAGGGGTGAGCCTGATGGTGGGGCAGGAAAGAGGAAAAAGGAAACAGAGGGAAGATCTAGGAAGCAAAACTATAGATAGAGGTTTAAACATAGGTGTACATATATATATATATGTAAATACATTAATTCATAAAAATAGAGGTTTGGGCCTATGTAAATATATTTATATGGCAATACACTGAGGTGGAAATATGGACTTTGGGCTTCTGCTCAAGCCTAGCCTCAATGCAAGAACACCATTGTAACAACCTGGCATTCCGTGATACTCACACTCTCAGCAGGATCCCTGAAGACAAAATGGGTACATAGCAAATGTGGTGAATAAAGCTGATGGTACTCAACTATCAAAAGATATAGCACCTGGGGTCTTAAAGGCTTGAAGTGAAACAAGCCGCCATCTAGCAGAATAGAGACTATCCCACATGGAAGAAGCACAACAGCCTGTGCGAGCATGAGGTGTTAACGGAATCGGGGAACACGCATCAGAAGACCCAAAACAAACAAGAAACCATATTGTCGAGAATGAGGGGTTTGGAACAAAGACCCCTGTGTTAGTCCAGATAGACTAGAGGAACAAATTTCAGAGACACGCATATAGGTATAAGCAAAGGGTTTATATACAAAAGAAATGTGACCCTAAGAAGGCATCCCAATCCAGTCCAGTGCAAAGTTCTAAGTCCAATAATAACCCATATGCCCGAAATCAGTCTAATAATAACCCATATGCCCGAAATCAGTCTATAAAGTCTGCTTCCAACTCAGGAAGTCACAGGTCAGTGGGTGCAGAATTCTGACGCTGGCAGGGGTCTCCCCATGGCTCCTCGCTTCCAGGGCTCAGGTCCATCAACAGCATGCCACTCCAGCTTCAGAGGTCTGTCTTTAACAGGGCTAAGCCGTGTGGTGGCTACACCAGCCTCCCAGATGCCGCCAGTCTGTGTTGCCTGTGATTAATCATCTCTGAAACTAACTCCCAACAACTGGGGAAGGTAGCTTCTCATCTTCACGAGGGAAATACTGCGAGATTTCCCAGGAGTCTCAGGTGAAAGCCATGCCCACATAGAGGCCTCATCAGCTACTCAATGGCTTTCTCCTGATTAACAGGCCAGATTCCACCCCTACATTTCAATTATAAAATTAACATAAGCACATGACTGCTACAACCCCCAAACCCATCTATAGACAATAGGACATTCCCTCACAGAAGAGTCACAAGGAAGGAAAGGCACATACAGGCATCCTCAAACATGGCCCTCGGGCCACATTCGGCCCACAGAGGATATTTATCTGGCCTCCAGGGTTTTTTTTGCTGCTGCCTGTCCTGCTTAGGAGCCAACTCTTCCCTGGCCCGCAGTGAGTTTTCTCATAGCTTTTTTTTAACTACAGTCTGGCCCTCCAACAGTGTGTGGGACAGTGAACGGGCCTGCTGTTTAAAAAGTTTGAAGACCCCCTGGATGGCATCTATGAGACACACACTAATGCTCTCATTTCTTAAGGCTTCCTCACCCCCCACTACCATGATCCCAATCCTGCCTTTCACGGCAGGCTAGAACAGAGCATGTGCACAGGTACAGGTAAGAGATAAGCGTGCACAACACATGAAATCCAGGAACAGAAATGGGAGTAGCTAAACCAGGAAGGTAGGGGAAAACAGGGGTGAGGAGGGAAGAAAGGGAACAGATTCCAGTGAACCGATACATAACCACACACATACACACACACTCACACACACACACAGGGGCTCGAACAACAGAAACCAAGGAGGAAGGGAGACAGTGGTTGGTGTAAGATATGAAAATAATACTAATTTTTAATTCATCAAGGAGTGACAAAGTGGGGGGAGTGAGGGAGGGAAAGGAAAAAAGATCTGATCCCAAGGACTCAAATAGAAAGCAAATATTTAGAAAATAATGTCAACACAGGCCCAAATATGCTTGATACAATTGATGCAATATGACCTGGAAGACCCCCCCAATAAAAGAATCTTTTCATAAAAGTAATTTTTAAAGAACATTATGCTGTTGCTTCTGATCAGTGCCATTGAATTGGTTCTAACATATGGAGATCCTGTACACAACAGAAACAAACACTGCCTGCTTCAGAGTCGTCTTCACAATTGCTCTTAGGTTTGAGCTCATGGCTACAACTAGTGCGTCAGTCCATCTGTTGGAGGTGCTCGCCTCTCTTTCTCTGCCCTTCCACTTTACCAAGCATAATGTCCTTCCGAGACTGACCTCTCCTGACAACAGGGCCAAAGCACGTGAAATGAAGCCTCACCATTTTTGCCTCTAAGAAGCATTCTGGCTGTGCTTCTTTCAAAATAGACATGCTTGTTCTTTTGACAGTTCCCTGACCTTTTTCTCACCAATCAAGTTTTCAACTTTTGAAAACATTTTCTTAATATACCCCCATAATTACCCTAGGTCCTTCAAAATCATCTCTCAAGATTACTCCTTTGGAATGCAAACAAGAGGACAAGTAAAACCAGACAAAACATAAAAAGAGTTACTTTAACTTTATGGAGGAAAAAAAAAGTTTGCTCTCTTATATTCCAAATGGATAAGCTGGAGATTATCACAAAGGATTTGGAAACAGCTGATCATGGGGATATATTAGGAAGAAGTTTCCAAAAATTAAAAAATATATTGTTGAAGGTCAGGAAATTTGTTTTGAGGACAGTTTTTTTCCCCCAACACAGTACACCTGTTTATTTTTAAAGAATTAGTCTATGCTAATTTTATTAGGAAGACTTACCCCCTTCACCTTACATTCCTGATCTGGCCCCTTCACACTTCTTTTTTTTCCCCTAAATTCAAGAAACTTTGAAAAGGCACATGATTGAAGTCCCTCAAGGAGGGCAAAGCTGCTATTTTAATGTGGTCAAAATCTAAGAGCCTAAAATTCTTCAAGGAGGGTTAGAGAGATGGAAGTGTTGCCTTCAGAAGTGCATAGTCCCAGATAGAACTGTGCCAAGAAAAAAAAAGATAGTCTCACATAGTCATTCTTATTTACTTATCCCCGAATATTAAAATGCATATTCTTAGTTTCATTCCTTTTCTGTTTCATAAGGGTGACTGCTAAGTTGATCTTAGAATTATGTTTGTCGATAGATTATTTCATCAATGAATATCAATATTTGTTTTAAACAGAGTGGAGAGCCACTTATTTGGAACCTAGTCATCGGCCTTGTCAGTGATTGTCAAGCTTCATAGCTCACAGGCATAGTTAAAGTCTTGGATCCACCCACACCACCGAGTAAAACTTCTGTTGCTGCCACCCACGAGCCAGATGGAACCCTTTGGATGATCACGTCAATCTCAGTCAAGACCAAACCCAAGGTTCTATTTGGGATTAAAAAATTACCTTTTGAATAACCTTCCTTATTCTCTTGAAAGTGAAGTCCAAGGTCAATTTAACCCTACCCCGCTTAAAATGCTCTCCCAAATGCCATGTAATTGTTTTGAACCTTAAGAGCCCTGTCTGTGATCATGCTAACATTATGAAGAGAATATAAGAATGATCTAGTTTACTATCTGTATGGGGTTGTATGGGTATGGTTTGTTATTTGATTTGATTTGGTTTGGTTTGGGTGTTTGGGGCCTCTCTGTAGGGTTTATTGTTCTTGCTGTTGCTGTTGCTTGGTGTTTATCAATACAAAATAGACAGCATAGGAAATCTTATGGAGACAGCTCCCTAAGACTGGACCGACAGTTGCTGGAGGGTATGGGAGAGGGGAGAAGAGGGGAGGTGAGCGGTGAGCCAATAAGAATGGAGTAGTAAGGGTTGCAAAACTGATGACTAGGGGTGTAGCTTTTCTGGTCATGTTTGATCAAAGTATATCTGAGAGGAATTACTAGGAATTGAACAATGGGTTAATATAATGGTTGGGGGAGGGGGGATGGAAAGAAAAAAAATACATATGTGTGCTTGCTTATATATGTATGTGTGTATGTGTATATATATATATATATACACACACACATGCAACAAGGAAGCAGATGGACTTTGGGTGTCTTCTTAAATCTTACCTCAGTATAAGAATGACTTGTTCTAATAATGTGTCACTGTATGATACCTACCTTCATGACACAATTGCTGAAGACAAATGGGTATATAAACAAAAATGGTGAAGAAAGCTGATGGTGCTTGGCCGTTAAAAGATAAAGCATTGGGGGCTTTAAAGGCTTGAAGTTAAAAAAGCAGCCCTCTAGCAGGGAAGCAACAATACTCACATGGAAGAAGCACACCAGCTTATGTGATCATGAGGTGCCGATGAGAAGAGGGGCCAGAAGCTCAAAAACAAGGAGCCAAATCAATGTGAATGGGGCATAAATGTAGTGGAGACCCAAAACCCATCGTTAAGATAATTGGACAGTCTCTCTCTAAAGGGCCACATGAAAGGGGTGATAAATTCAGGGGATGGTATAATACTGATGAACCATATAGCTACCCTCAATTCTTTAATATTTGCTCCTGTTACTATTATAGTTTTTATCTCTTTTACCTCATTAATCATGTTAGATTTATGTATGTTCATGTGCATATTTAAGATCGTTTGGTACATGAAAGTCAAGATAAATAACCCATCAGAAACAGTAACAGGAGTAATGGGTCCTGGGGGGGAGGGAGTATGGGAAGAGAGGGTGGGTGGGAAAGATGGAGCTGATAGCACTGATGAATGTATAACCCCTTTCAATGGGCTAAAACAACAGAATTGTATTTGAATGGATATATTGGGTTGTGTAAGATATAGCAAAAAAAATTTTTTTTTAAATTTTATTGGGGGCTCTTACAGCTACTACAACATTCAGTACATCATTTGTATCAAGCACATTTGCACACATATTTCCACATATATTTCCCAATATTTTCCACCTGAGCCCTTGATACAAGCCCCTTTTTTAAAAAAAACCCTCCCCTTTCCCTCCCCCCCCTTTTTAAAAAAATTGATCATTTTTATAGCAAAAAATTTTAAAAGAAGATTTTATAGAAAGAAAAGGGATTAAGGGTTCTGGGTGGTATGGTGGAGGAAGTAGATAATGGAGAACTGATATCAAGGAGTTCAGGAAGAATGAAAATGTTTTGAAACTGATTCTGGTAGTGATTGTAAAACACTGCTTGATGTGATGGAACTATGAAATGTTATGGTATCTATAAGAGCTCGCAATTAAATAATTTAAATTTTTAATTAAATAATGTTTTTAAGGAAGGGGGGAAAGTTACAGAATTTCTGGGGCTTCCAAAATGTACCATACATACATTCCTAGTCATATAAATACAAGAATACATTTTTAGGGACTGCTGCAAGATGGTGAACTACACAGACCTTTACCAACAATGACATGAGTGATCAACTAAAATAAATTCAGATGAAATCCGAGAACCCTAAGCTTCAGAATAAAGAATAGAGATTTGCAATGAATACAGAACAGAAGAAGAAGCTGAGCAAAAGCAAGGAAAGAGGAGACAGGTAAATCATCCACTAGCCCAACACAGCACTGCCATCTCAAATTTTGTGAGCCGTATTTGATCGAGACATAGTCTGATACATTGGTAGCTGGAAATAAGAAAGACGAGGTCCTCCCTTGTTCTCCACTCCCTCCTTCTTGGTGACAAGAAGCCTGGCCAGCTCTCATACCCATTCTGAGTCCAATGACATCTCCCAAACCCCTGCATACCTCCTACCCAGCTGAGGTTGGAGTCACATCACCATGCTGTACCACCCTTAAGTCTGGAAGCAGATGAATACTGCTTCATCAGACCAGCAGAAATAAAAGTGCCAGGTCCTTGTCACTCTTGAGCAGGCAAGAACTCCAGCTGATCGAGCCTGAAAGATTTCCATCCAGGATTAGCATCCTGACTTGAAACACCATCTGAGCCAGTAGTAACTACTTCTGAGTCAGGTGCTCTGACTCCAGACAACATAGACACCAACAAGCTCAGTCGAGGACCAGGCATCCCACCTGCTTCTCATTTCCCCTTCGCCTCCCCAGCACCTTGGCTGCCAGAGGGAAAAGACCTATAATGAGGGTTTTGCCCATCATTTTTCCCCTTGACTTACTTTTTCCTTTTCTTTCCCTTCCCTTGTTTCTGATCCTTCTTTTACTGATTTTCTGTTTACTTTCCTTCCTTCTATTTCTATCTTATTCTCTTTTTGCTTCTTATCTCTTTTATTTTCCTTGTTTTCCTCCTGTTTTTATCTTCCTTTTTGGTTATGAAGTTCTTTTTTGATCTTTTTGTGGTTTGCCTGCTTTACCTTGGTTGGTTGGCTTTGGGGGTTTTTTGGGTTTGGAGTTTTTGTGGCTATAATTTGATTATATTTTTTGCTCTTTTGTTTCCCATCGTTAGTCCAGGTAGACTAAAGAAACAAATTCACAAACATTCATATGGATATAAGGGAAAGGTTTATATACAAAAGGAATGGAACATTGAGAAAGCATCCCAACCTAGTCCAGTCCAAGGTCATATGACCGATATTATCCCATATGTCTGATACCAGCCTGTATCAGTCTATAAAGTCTCCTTCCGACTTACAAAGCATGTGCAATGATCTCAGGTCAATCACAGGCCAGTGGGTGCAGATTCTTGTGTGTCTGGCGGCAGTAGAAGTAGAAGCATCGTGGTGCTGCCAGGGTTCTCCCCATGGATCCTCACTACCAGGGCTCTGGGTCATTCGGCAGCATCCAGTGGTGGTATAATCATTTCAGTATTGGCAGGAGTCTCCACGTGGCTTCTTTGGCCCCAGAAGTTTGGCTCCATTAGGGAAAGCCCATGTGGCCACTTCTCCGGCTCCTCCATTCTCCAGGAATCAGCATGCTGTCATCTGATCTTGTCAGTAGTCGTTGTCTCAGAAACTGAGTCAAGTCACTCTTCTTCAATTGGGAAATACTGCAAGACTTCCCAGAATTCTCAGGAGAAAGCCAGGCCCACACAGAGGCCTCATTGGCTATCTCCAGAATGACAGGCTAGACTCCACCCCTACACTCCCAGTCCTGAAATTGACACACGAGTACATTCCCTCTCCCCCTGGTTCTACAGGACAATACAAAACAACTAAGACTATATGATCCAGACACACTTGTTTAAAAAATTATAAAATACTGCCAACTCCATCTAGGGGGTAAGAGTCACTTTCTGTGCTAATATCACCTAATCATATATAGGCAGCCGCTAATACTATGCAAACGCAACCTCAACTATACTAGATTAACACATTTACAAAGAACTGTACACATACACATTCTCTGTCACACCCACCAGGAGACATGGTGAATACCTTGAGAGCACACCAACATACAATTGTCAGTTAAACACAAATACAAAGCCATTCTAATGTCTCAGAGTAAACAGACAATTTCAGATCACATGAAGAAACAAAATAGAATGGCTAAAGCTAGTGAGCAATATACAAATCCAGAAGACTTTTCTCAGTAAGAAAAGGCATGAAAGTTACCTGATACAAAATTATATATATATATATATATATATATATATATATATATAATATGTAAATATATTGCATTTAGAGTCCTTAAGCCAATTGAAAGAAATATCAATGAAAGCAAGGAAAACACATACCAAAAAAAAAAAAAACACCTTGAAGAGTATTTGGATTGTATAGGATACAATACCAAAATAAATGAAAAATTATAAATAATACAAAACCACCAACTAAAAATAGTCAAATAGAGATATCTACTTGTAATGAAGACAATTAAAAGGGAAATAGTGTAGTTACAGAATTTCCAAATGGAGAGGAAGTCAAGTAACATTGAAGAATTGGGGTAAACAGAAGGGTAATATGCAGTAAAAAAAAAAGGTTGGCAAAGGATTACGTAAGTAGAGGAGGATACTGGTGGGAGTGCAACAATTAAAGACAAGAGAGGTGACTTCTGTTATATCTACAATCCTGTATTAACAATAATCTCGGGAGAGATACATGGATAGACATGTGAGGTGAGTGGGTATTGGAGAGTGGGGGGTATACCTACATATATATAGGTTTGACCAAGGATATTTTTTCATGTAACTATACAAGGAGCAAGTTATAAAATAGCCAAGCACGTTGGGAAAAGGAGTAGCTAGCTAGGCTTGCAAGTTCAGGATCACAGTCTCAAGGAACACTAAGGTCAATAGGCATATTGTAAGCCATAAAGTCTGCATCCTACTTTGGGAAGTAAAAATGGATATCTTAAATGCCCATGAGTGGTCACAAGATGCAACTACTGGTATCTCCCTATCTTGAGAAAAGAATAGTGATAGAAACAAAAGATGCATGAAACAAATTAGTCCAGTGGATTAGTAGCCATGCAAACATCAGTTTCTATGACCCAAAATCGGAGGGATTAGATGGTGCATACTTACCACTACCAACTGTCCTGAAATGGATCTCATTTGAAGGTCCTGGATAGAGTGGGATAGATATGAAACAAATCTCAAAAGATGAAGGGAAGCAGGCTGCTGGTTGTGTTAAAACTGATGGAAAAATTAAAACTATGATCCATGGTCACCCTTTGAGTCTAGTTCAATTTTCAGCCTAACAGACAGATCTATTATGAGAATAATAGTGCTACATATGTGTACACTCCTTAATATAAAGCACTAATTGATATCAAAGGAGTAACATTTACCCCAGAACAAAGTTCACAAGGTAAGGAAATAAGGAGAAATGGACACAGGAAACAGAGGAAGGAGGTGGGATGGGTGACGTTATATCAAGGGGATTATAATGAATGAGATGAAACAGAGGTACTTGAATTTTTGAAAGTAAAACTAATGATCTCCACTATAAAGCTTCATCTAGTGCAAAATAAAGTTGTTTTTGAATTTTAAAATTGTGTTGATAACTTCAACTCGTCTTTATGTGATGAAACTATTGAATTGTGATACATAAAATAAATACAAAAATGTAAGGACACAACATATGAATGATTTGAAAACGGCGAAAGAGGTTGGTAAGTCAAAAGCCATTACTATAAAATCATACAAATTTTACTGAGACAATATAACAAAATGTGAAGCTATTGTTTCTCAATATATTATTCAATATTAACTCAACATAAAGGGAGACCCCCAAAAGACAGATTTTTTTCTCATACTATGAATTTAAGTTGTTTTACACAGTAAACTTATCATCTTCAAAGTACTCTCCACTACACTTGACACATTTGTCAAATCTGCAAATTCCATTCTTAGAAACATTTTTCAAACTCATCTGTTTTGATTGCTAACAGCACCTCCCCCTTTTTTTTCTTCACCTCTTCTACATCCTCAAATCACTTCCATGCCCTTCTTCATTCATGGAAACAAAAAGAAGTCACACAGAGCAAGATCAGCTGAGGAAGGTGCATGGGGCAAGAGAGGCATGCTGGTTTTTGCCAACTGGCACAGTGGGACGGATGCATGAGTGGGTGCATTGTCCTGGTGGCAAAACCAGACTCCCTTTACTGTTGTACACTATTACACTATCTTTTCAGAACCTCTAAATAGAAGAATTGATTAATGGTCAGACCTGGTGGATCTAATTCCAAATGTACCACGAGTCTACATTTTCGTTCATTCGGGAAGTTGACACTGGGGAAGTTGTCAGATGTCAAGAATGAAGGTAGTCATCAATCGAATTTCTGAGTGCAGTGTTTCCATTTCTCTACCTCATCCCTCACAGAATTTTGTGCACTTCAATTAAGAACACATCAAAAGCGGCTGAGCAGTTATCCTTGAGGTTCACAAATCATAGTCCTTTACAATGTTCAGTTTAGGGAACAAAAAGGAGTCTGAGGGGGCAAGATCAGGATTACTGGGTGGATGGGGTAAGGCTTTACAACAAAGTTAGGTCTCTAACCATGAGTATTGTAAAGGAGGAAGGGATTCCTTGATGTAACTTCTTGATCTTTTTCTTGTTGCTTTTTAATGTTAAAAGTTGAAAATACTCACTGCCATCGAGTTGAGTCATAGTGACCCTATAAGACAGCATGGAACCAACTGTCCTTGTGAGTTCTGAGATGGTCACTGTACGGGGGTCGAAAGCCCCGTCTTTCTACCGCACAGTAACCGGGGCTTCGTAGCGGCAGATCTTACCCATTTGCAACTCAACTCGCAAATCACTGAAGACTTCTCCCTAATACAGCTCCATGATCATCCTGTGTTCCTTCCATAAAATCTATCGAGAGTGACCCTTTGGAAGCCAAAATCATAGATGTGGCTTCTTTCTGGACTGACCACTCTGTCTTGAACTGTACTGGCCCAGCGGATCCTCTCAGAAGTCACTCTTTTAATGGGACCTTTTTTGGAAGCTGCCCTAAGCAGAAACCTTGTCTGCAGTCATCCACTGATCACACAGACAGTAGCAGTATTTTTTTACTTACTCTTGTATTTGTAATTCTTTTTCCTTAGAGTAGAAGCAAAAATTTGCTCAAGGTAATTATAAAAGCTAATGGATATAATGTTATCATTTGGATTGTGATGCTGTAAAGAGAATTGGAAACTGAATTGTCCAACTTCCATCTTCTCAGAGTATGTAGGAAAAATCTAGTGGCTTACAGGATTTGATGTGGTATAGGAGAGGGTTTCACAAATGTCATAGATAAATTCTAGTTTTTTTTCATCCCATTTTCCATCAAGCTTTTTTGAAACTCTCTCGTGCAGGAATTGTGCAGTATGACTACTTAGATAAAACTTTTAGTGGGGAAAATATTTGGAAATGAATATGGCAATATATGTACAAATATGTTTGATATAAATGATGTATTAAATGCTTTAATGTATTAAGAGCTTTAAGAGTCCCCAATAAAATCATTGGATAAAAAGAGACTGAAATAAAAAAAAACTTTTAGGAGGTTGCTTACAAATATGAACATTTTTAATACTCATAGCACTGTGCCTTTAAATGCAATTCCTAGCAATCAAAAAAGAAATATTAACTTACCAGTTGTATTTTTAATTAGAGTCTTGGTAGATTTCATTTACACTGATCACATTATGCAAATTTTTATTCATTTTGCACTTGAACTAATTTTCATTGCAACCATCCTACCTCCAAACACGCAGTACAACTTCTGGAATAGATTGTTCTAGAGCATAGCGAGTTTCACAGCCAGGAAGCAAAGAGAGAATCATTTAAAAGTCAGAAAGTGAAGCATCACATCACTGTGAATGAGAGGGAAGACAGGGTGGGGACCCAAAGCCCACTTGTGGGCAATTGGACACCCCCTACAAGTCGTGGGGAGGAGACAGGCCAGTCAAGGTGCAGTGAGGTAGCGATGAAGCATACAACTTTCCTGTAGTTTCTGAAGACTTCCTCCCCACAACTATCATGGTCCCAATTCTACATTACAAATCCAGCTAGACTGGAGAAGGCAAAATGGCAGAGATGGGAGCTGGAGATATGGGGAACCAAGGCTAGATGAGCCCCTCGGGGCCAGTAGTGAGAGAGGAGTCACCAGATGGGTGGAGGGAAGGTGAGGTAGAGAGATGGAGCCAACTGCAAGGATCTACAAATAACCTCCTCTCTGGAGGACAGACATTGCAGGAGTGGGGGAGAGGGGAGATGCCGGGCAGTGTAAGATATGACAGAACAATAATAATTATAAACTATTGAGGGTTGGTGGGGGACAGAGGGGAAAGGATGGGAAGTTGATATCAAGGGCTCAAGTGGAAAAGCAGATATTTGGAGAATGATAATGGTAGTAGGCATGTGAAGGTGCTTGGCACAGTATATGTATTTATGTATTATGAAAAGTGATGTATAAGCCTCCAATAAAATGATTGTAATTTTTAAAATTAATTAATTTCTTTACAAAGTCAGAAAGCAAAGTTGAGCTCATGCTTTCACAATGACTTAACTGTGTGAGTGCAGTCAGTTTACCAAACTTCTGTGAATCAGAAATCACGCACAAAAGGAGGGACTGAACAAAATGAACTATAACTATTTTTCCAGTTTCAACATCTTTTAAGAGAAAAAATATGCAAATGTGTCCACAAGGTAGAAAGCATTTTTATATTGCTTCCAAATTCGACTTTACTATTAGATGACTTGATGATTTTCCAAAGAATTGTACCTGCCAATTCGCAGTTATAGACATTCACAGGAGGAAACAATACTGGGCTTGAGAGAAAAATCACTGATAGTGAATTTCCAAAAGTTATTTCTCTTACCCTCCTGACTAAAATGAGTGATTCTGATGAAGGGGAATTCGGAAAGGCCAAAATCAAAAGAGGAAAGGACACCAACTCCAGACCCCAGAAAGAATGCAGGAGGATAGAGCTGCTGATTTTTGAAATAAAGGGGAAAGGCAATTGACACATATGCAAAGAACTTTAACATCAACAACAAAACACTGTCATCTACAGCTCCTGCCCAACTTATTGCACACCTAGATAAGGTTTCCAAAATTGTACATCTTTACCAGATCAGATAGCCTCCTCTTTTTCCCGAGGAGCAGCTGGTGGGTTTGAACCTACAACCTTAGCTGACAGTGCTACCAGGGTTCTACGTAAATAAATTCTTGTTAGCTAACTTTCTGATTTTTAGGAAGCTAATGGGTGCTGGTAGCACAGTGGTCAATTGCTCAGCTGTTGATCAAAACTTTGGTTATTTGTCCTTAACAGATGTTCTGCAGAAGAGAATGGAGGCAGTCTGCTGTTGTAAAGATAACAGCACCACAGGGCAGTGTATGGCCATGAGCTAGTATCTACTCCAAGACAGTGAGTTTATTTTTTAATTCATTTGAGAGTCACACATATAATGACATTTTGCCCCCAAATTCTACATTATATATTTCCTAAGAATACAAGAGCATAATGCAATTATTCAAATAAAAAGTATCAGGGATTTAAAATTATTGTACAACATATAGACCTTAATTAAATCTTTCTGTCACACTAATTATAGCAGAATTTAAATTTAAAAAAATTTATAGTTCACGATCCTAATTAGGACCAGGCATTGCATTTCCTTGTTAGGTTTTTTGAGTCTCCTGTAACTTGGACTATTTAGAATCCTGCCCAGTTTAAGTCTTTCTGGTGTTAGCTTGTAATTAGATTAATCATTTTGTTTCAGTAGATCTCTATATACATAATGACATGCTAATAGAGAAAAGGAGCATGCTTGTCAACATTGCAGCAGGAAACATATGTCCCACTCAAAGTCTTTCACTGAGATGATTTTAATGAAGGGCTCCCTTTCAGAAATGTGTGCTAAGTTAAAGGAACAGCACGGAGGAAATGGGCCAAAGGGTGGGAATGCATCCAGGGATTGGCAGCCCCGGGAAGAGTTATCGGCCTTAAACTGCAGGAGCATGAGGGGGTGGATTTTTAGAGCTGGAACCAGGTAAGTGGGACTGTTTTATAGAAGCTGTGTCCATCACAGAACATGGGTTGAGAGATACTCTCCAAATCCAGACCTGGCCAAGCAAGATCAGAAGCAAGCAGTTAAAAAGCCAGGATGATTAAAAAGCCAGCTTTCTACCTTACATTGCAGGACAGATAAGAGTGCAACGTCCATCTGGGGCAGAGAAAAACCAACACAGGGAGCAAGTTCTAAGGTTTATGGAATTGAAGTGTTTTTTTTTTAAGTCAACTTGAAGTTTTGTCATTGTGCAGGATGTCAGTTAAGATCCAGTTTAACGATAGAAGGCACGAAGCGTTCTACATTGCATGCACACAAAACAGTCTGCATTGAGGATCCTCTCCACTCACCTTACAGTGAGAAGCAAGAATGGTCACCGGCTCCTACCTCAACTGTTATCACAACACCCGCCGCTCGATTCACTGCCATCAAGCCAACTCTGCCTCATCGAAACTCTGCAGGGGGTTTCTACACTGCAGATCTTTACAGACGCAAGCAGCCTCTTCTCCCCACAGACTGAACTGTTCATCTTGTGCGTGGAAGCCCCACCCCTAACCCACAGTGCTACCATGGCTCTCTTCATGTCTCTATCGAAAAATACATGAGAAGGGAAAGGACCATCAGCTGTAAAACAGACATTTCTTTTTTTTTAATAATTTTATTGGGGGCCCTTACTGCTATTATAACATTCAGTACATCATCTGTATCAAGCACATTTGCACACATGTTGCCACATACATTTCCAAACATTTTCCACTTGAGCCCTTGGTTTAAGCTCCTCTTTAAAAAAAAAAAAAAGCTATCCCCTCCCCACCCCCTTTTTTTAATGAATCATTTTATTGGTTATTCACACACCTCCCCTCACAATGCATACATACATCAATTGTATGCAGATCTCATTTGCACACTTGTTGCCATCATCACTCTCAATATATCCTCCCTCCACTTAGGCCCCCAGTTCCAGCTCCCCATATTTTCCTTCCTTCCTACCCCCCATGAACTTTGAATAATTTACAAATTGCTATTTCATATATATACTATCCAATGTGCCCCTTCACTCACTTCCCTGTTGGCCATGCCCCAGAGAGGAGGCTATATGTAGATCCTTGAAATTAGTTCCCCCTTTCTACTCTACCATCTCTCCACCCTCCCAGTGTCACCACTCCCATCACTCATCCTGAGGGAATATCTATTCTAAGTTCCCCATGTTTCTGCCTCCAGTGTACATCCTCTGTTCTAGTCAGGTTTGTCTGGTAGAACCGAAAGCATGATAGTGGGTGTGAGGAAGCAATTGAAAATTGAGGAAAGATGCATATTTTGTTGTTACTACACTGTACT
The DNA here is from genome assembly GCA_004026705.1 of Nesogale talazaci. NCBI lineage: Eukaryota > Metazoa > Chordata > Mammalia > Afrosoricida > Tenrecidae > Nesogale > Nesogale talazaci. The sequence goes on along the minus strand of PVJH01004926.1, from coordinate 52,825 downwards.
TTAACAGGCTCATTTCCTCCCTGTAACCCCTCTGTAAGAGGATGTCACTTCACCTATTGATGGGCTTTGGGTCACCAATCTGTACTCCCCTTAATTATAATGATATAATTTTAGTTCTTTGATGCCTAACACTGGATCCCGTCAACACCTTGTGGTCACACAGGCTGGTGTGCTTCTTCCATGTGGGTTTTGTTGCTTCTGAGCTGGATGGCCGCTTGTTTACTCAAGCCTTTAAGACCCCAGATGCTATATCTTTTGATAGCCGGCCACCATCAGCTTTCTTCACCACATTTGCTTATGCACACATTTGTCAACAGTGATCATATCAGAAAACCATAACATTGTGTGCTCACTTTCCTGATAAAACAGACATTTCTATTCTCTCTATTCCTGATGGATGCACAGGAATGGCAGTGCTCCTCCTCCCCAGGACAAGGGAGGCACTTACAGTGAGGTTCCAAGAGATTCAATCATAAAAATGGGGGAGGGGAGAGGAGGGAATGTAGGAGAGACTGGCATTTTATTCCCTCTTTGGTCAGCATATCTGATGAGTGTTGCTGCTTCTCCACTACCTAAGTAAAATAAAGAGGAGAAAGATGGCCAGTGAGAAAATCCAACTGGGAAGATGAGAACTGCCTCACCCCTAAGTTATTCCTGACAGATACGAAAGGTGAGATTCCCCTTGTAGTCCACCAGCTGTGGATGTGGTTTTGGCAAGATGAGCTGAAAGAAGTACTTTTACAACAACCACAGTTGAGGGTGGCAGTGGGCAAAAATATGTCCCCATTAATAGGTTCAGAATGGATATCATCCTTGATGGGCAAGCACGTGTAAATTTGACAATGCCCATCAACACTGAACAGAAGCAAGTGTCTTGTCCAAAGGGCATACTGGTGATTACTCATCCTCTTGGCCTCACAATCAAGACCACAAGCAAGTCCTCCATGCCCCCTTCCCTGTAGACCCATGCTCCCAGAGCCAAGCCCATGTTTGACCTTCACACAGTTAGCCAAGAGATCCTCTTTAATTGCACTTAATCCTGAAGTTTTAAAACAGAGAAAAATTTTAAATACCAAAGGAAACCATTCTCATAACTGAAAAATCACAGGAAAACTATGAAATGTGGCTGAAATTTCATTTAAGGAATCCACTTTCTGCCTAATGAAAATGTTTTTAAACATCACAGGTGGAGGAAAGCCATTTTAAAGCAAAGCATTTCACGATGATGTTCCAGTGAGTTGTGCTTCTCAATAATCCACCTTCATGTGTAAACAATTACGTATGTATGCATATGCAAATAAGAAGACTTGGAAGATCACATATCCAGCTGTTAACAGTAATTACAAATGTGAAGGAAAGTGAAATTACAGAAAATGGTGGGCGTGAAGGAACATATTCCTGGTTTATTATCTCTTCCTTGGGGTTTGAAATTCTTACAATAAGCATGTGTTAGTGCATTGCTTATTTTTAAATTATGTTATCTTAAAGGTTAAAAAAAACATTGGGGGCTCTTTTTGTGAATTCTTTAAATTGCTGGCAGTTTTGAGACTTCCTGAGAAGGACATGTAAATCCCTCATCTCAAATCCTGTCACAAAAGATATTCACTTAGTTCCCATTCTTTGATCCTATCTTTGTAGTCATCATCTTACACCATAGGAGCTGGGCCAAGTCACATTTCATCCCCCTTCCCCCAAAAGAAAAATGTCATGATTAATACTGTAAATGCCCATGCTACCTTAGTTTCCATTCTCATTTTCAGGACCGGTATTGGCTATGTGACCAAAAAATTACCTTGACCTTCTTCTCAGTGTTTCCAATGACTGTATCTTTTCTCAAAGGTCCTGCTGGTGCAGTGGTTACAGCATTCCACTGCTAACTGAAAGGCAGGTGGTTCAAACCCACCAACTACTCCATCGGAGAAAGAGGTGGCAGTCTGCTTCTGTACACATTACAGCCTTGGATACCCCGTGGGGCCGTTCTGCTGGGGCTATTCGTTTCTGGTAAGTCAGAATTGACTAGACAGGTTTTTTTGGTTTTAAACTTACCCATTTCTTCCTAGGTCCATTTCATTTTCCTTAAACACATGCAAACAGTATAACCCGTGCTTTGTGTAAGCACGTGACAGGCTCCATTTTTCCCTTTGTCAGCTTGGCTCTGATGTGCCTTTACCCCCATCAACTCCCCTGGAACACGTTTCTCAGAAAACTCACCGCCATGCAGTCAGTACTGACTCACAGTGGATTGTCAGAGACCATTTGGAGGAGCAGAAAAGTCCAATCTTTCTCCCACGGAGCCGCTGATGGTTTCGAACTGCCGATCATGTGCATTGCAGAGTGACGAGAAACCAGTGCACTACCAAGGCTCCCTCCCTCTCTCGGGAAAGCACATGTGAAACCTTGAAGGTTTGAAACCTTTAAATGTCAGAACAAAAGTAATCAGAACTCCTCTGGAGCTTCTCCCTGTGTCCCGGCTTCCCACTCCCTCATCAGCTTCCATTTATTTCAGTTCCTGGATGAGAATCCAGAGTGCACATCTAGTGCTTTCTCGGCTGAGCCCGTTACATCACCCAGGCAACCCCGAGCACTCCACCTGTCCATTCCACAACCATCATGGAGAGAAGACTGCATGTCAGGGCAGTGTTGGCCATTAGGGGAGCGCTCCAATAAAGAAAACACAGCCTTTGTAGTCTGCAATCACAACAGAGGTGTGCCAAGTCCAGGAGGTCCCATTTAGCAGGAATATCGGGCCTCTATTTCTTTATAAAGGAGCACCACGATGCAATGGTTAAGTGCTCAGCTGCTAACCAAAAAGTTGGGAGCTCAGACCTACCAGCCAATGCACAAACGGGAAGGCCTGGATCTGCCCCCAGCCTGTAGCATGAGAGACTCCTAGGGGAGGTCTACTCTTCTAGACATCGCTGGGAGTCGGGATCCAGCGGCAGCACACAACACAAGAGTAGTCTGTTACACGGAGTTTGGGGCTGACACAAAGGCTAAGAGCTCAGCTGCTACCCCAAAGAGGAGTATTTGTAATTCACCCAGAGGCACCTCAGAAGAAAGGCCTGGGAGTCTGTTTCTGAAAAGCTAGAAATCAAATGGAGCACAGGTCTGCTCTAAAACACAAAGGGTAGAAATGCAGCAGAATCCACTGACAGCCACTGACTGGGTCATAAGTCTTTGATCATTTTTTAAGAGAGATCACTATGATGAAAATAAAAGATAATAGCTTTCGGGATCCGTTGTTCCTCAGTGTAATACACTTTATGTTGGTTGGTACCAAAAAAAAAAAAATCTAAAGGACAGTTCATTTTCTTTTACATTTTCTGCCTGTGATAACCTCCTTCTTTGGGTCATAAAATGCTAACCAAGCAATCTTAGTTTTATGAGCAGTGAAATTATGGTAACCATAATTTTTAAAAGCTGTTCATTCGACATAACAAAAACCAGACTGGACAGAGTTGCAGTAGTGGGCCCAGAGCCAGTCCAAGATTTGCACCGCACTTAGAAGGCTGTCACAATCATCTCTAATTGTTGAGTGGGTTCAAATCAGCTTTGCAAATGAGCTCCTCTGGTATAGATAAAGGTTCTTATGGGATATGGAACTCGAGATTTACATTTCTATTAACTATACTAAGTGTAACTCTATCCTCCCTGGAAGGCTAGAACACAGTTCAGGGACTTGAGTTTGAAATAACTGGTTTACTGAAATGGTTCCAGCTCTCTCCTTGGGTGAGCTAACTAAGTTAGTGTTAATGTAGCAATTCAGGTACAAGCACATCTTTAATTAATTGTTCCCTCATTCCTTCCTTATCAAAAGACATATTTTGGACAGGTGATTCTCTCTATCTAGACTCTTTTGTTTGGGAAGAAAAGAAGTGAAATTGAAAAAGAAAGCAGAACTTTAGATTTATAAAACAGACCGACAAGACAGGATGGTGGCCTGCTGATAGATCCTGAGTCCTGAAACCTGGAGGAGTCAGAGGAGAAGCCACATGGGCTTGCCTGATCTCTGAAACCAGATCTCTGGAGCCAGAGAAAACACAGAGACGCCTGCCATTAAGAAGCGCTAAGATGCTTCTACCACCAATGGATACTGCTGATGGACCCTGAGCCCTGGAAATGAGGAGCCATAGGGAGACCTCTGCCAGTGCCAGGACGCTTCTACTGCCACTGGATACACAAGACTCTGCATCCACTGTCCTGTGATGGTCCTGGTGTCATTGCATGTGCTTTGTGAGTCGGAAGGAGACTTTATAGATTGATTTCAGACATATGGGCTAATATAGGACTTAGGACTCTGGAGATTGGACTGGGTTGGGATGCTTTCTCAATGTTCCATTCCTTTTATTTACAAACCTTTCCCTTATATCCAAAAAAAAAAAAAGATTTATAAAAGAAAGGAGCGAAAGGCCAAACCCGCGGCCATGGAGACAGTCGATTCTGAGTCAGAATGACCTTGTTCTAGGATTTGTGAAGCTGGAAATCTTTAGGGAGCAGGCAGCCTCCATTCTCTTCTGAGGAGCTGGTGGTGGGTTTGAGCCTCAGAATAATGAAGTTGGCAGTTCCATGTCTACCCCACAGTGTCCTTGCAGATGAAACTCACCTCTTAATCTGATTGCTGGTATCAGTTCTCACCTGGTCTATTGAGAAACTGTCAAAAGACATCTCTCGTATCCCAGAGTCCTGCTTCAGTGTTTCAACAATCCTGCTCATACCTTTTCTTTAATAAAGCAAATGACCAAAAGGGTAAGTCGCATGATTTGTCGCAATGTTGAATTCCAACCATTGCCCCCCAAAACTCCGCTGAGCTGGTGTGACATTCTGGTAAGCATTGTGTATTTGTTGCTCTCAGAAGCTCCTCTTTGACTCTTTAAAATGGGCTAGCTCCCTCCTCCACTCCGGCTGAGAGTGACAGCTTCTTATCCTGCGTCCTCCCTGTGCTGAGACTCCTTCTCTTCAAGTCTGAGCTCATTCGACAATGGCCTCTCCCCCTCACCCCCACAGGAACTTCTCATCAGACTCTTCTTTAACAACATTTCAATTCGGCTAGAAGAAAATTCCAAGGGAAGGAATGTGATTCTGAGCCAATGCCTTTATCTTTTTATAGGACAGAGTGGAATCCATAGTAACCTGACCACGTACATGAGAACTTAATACAATAATTTGCTAATGACAGACCCCGGGCAAGAAAACCACAGGAAGAGTCCAGAGAAAACAGCAAGAACGACTCCTGCAACAAATCTCATGGAACTTGCCAGATCTTAACATGTAATTGGTACTAGCAATGAGAACAAAAGCACAAAAGCTAAACCTTAGGCACTATGCGCATGAGAGTCAACTACAGCACAGAAAGTACATATAATAAAATGCAGGAGGAGATTAACACTTATCAAGCTTTTGGCCTTTCGATACCTATTGCACTGACCCTAATATGCCTCATCTGGTCAGTAAATAGAGGCCTTTATTTGTCATAAACCTAACACCCTGCCAAAATGGGCTTTTAACAAAAATTTTGACATATTTGATGTTTGGCATTGATAATATGCATTCACTGCTTCTTGTGACCCCTGTGTAAAAACATAGTCTCGGTTCAGAAATATTTATTCACACTACCATGAATTAATCATTGTTTGAAACCATTATTTAAAAATAAGAAGTGTCAAAGATGGGAGCCTGCCAGATGTTGCCCTCGGCTCTTTAATGGGGTGACAAGTGGATTCCAGAGAATCTAGAAAAGTGCTGTCCAAGAGAAATATTCTAAGCACATTAAAAAATGTTAAAAGAACCATAATTATTTTTATAATGCAGCTTACTGAACTCAAATCTCAAATGTTAACATCTATTTATATAATAAATATAAAAATCATTAATGTGCTATTTTGCACCATCTCTTTACTACACCATCAAAGTCTGGTATGTACTGTACACTTACACCACATCTCCATTAGGACCTGTTAGGTTTCTCATATTCTAGAGCCACGTGGATGCTGGACTAACAGGCTGTGGAGCTCCTGACCCCAAAGTGATCATTATGTATCTACAAACCTAACACTAGCTGAGCCCTGGTGGCACAATGGTTGTGTGCGGGACTGCAGCCCACTGGGTTGACTGTTCAAATCCAGCAGCAGCTCTCTAGGAGCAAGACTGGGCTTCTTACTCCCACAAAGGCAATGATTCGGGTGGGGGGGTGTTAAGAAACAAAAACTAAAAATAATCATGATGTGTTGGCAAAACCTGGGACAAATGGTGATGTGCTACTGTTGACGGAGGGGAGAATCCTGAAGGAGGAGACGTGAAGCAAAGGGAGAGTGAGGAGGAACAGAAAGGGGGGAGGGGGCATGTTGCAGAGTCTGTCATCACTTGGAGCAAGCCCAAGAGTTTGTTTTGTCCAGAGGTCTGTCTTCTGAGAGCATTTATGTCTGGGCAGGAGGAAAGGAGAAGAATTTATCTGATGAGTCCCATCAAATGCATACTGACAAAAGTTCATTTCTGTAACATGAGTTTCACCACATTGGCAGGTTGCATATGTGTGATGCCAGTTCAGATCCCACAGCGACAGGCACCTTAGAGGCCACACAGGAGGCCCGGGTAGCAGGGAGGAAATACAAGCCGGGGAAGGAGGTGGGACACAGTTGGGTTGTACTCCACTGAAGTCAGCTTCCAGAGCAGCTGGGGAGCACAAGTGCTCAAAGACCCAAGGAAGGGAAGTGTTGAAGAAAGCTTGAGGCGAGTGAGGACGTAAGAAATAGGTGGCATAATTAAGAAAGGGATGTGGAAATGTCTAAGAGTCGCAACTACATACTCAGACAAAACCATGCCAACCTGTGCTCTCTCTAAGTCACCAGATGAGTACCTCATGTTGCGACTTGCTTGTGCCTCTACTTTTTCATCATTCATCTAATACCCAAATTTGAGAAACCATGATCTCCTCTGTTCTTGCTTGTTCTTAGGGTCTATCATGGATTGGATTGTCTTCCACTAAGATGTGTGTCAATTTGGTCAGGCCATGATAATCAATATTATGGAACTAGCTTCCATTCTGTGATCTGATGCAATTATCCTATATATGGCCGATCCTGGAGAGACTTGGCAGCCTAATGGTTACATGCTGGGCTGAAATTCATGAGGCCAACAGTTTGAAGCCACCAGCCACGCTGCAAGAGAGACAGGACTTTCTAATCCGATAAACACTTACAGCCTTGGAACCTCAGGGAAGCAGACCTATCCTGGATTATCAGTTCCCTATGAGTCAGTAGTGATTCAGTGTCAGTGAGGGTGGCTTTTAGTTCTGCTTTTTATGTTGCTTTTTATGTTAGATTCTAACCAAGATCATCTTTATAGAGTAGCTCTTACAGTGCAGTGTATTAAGCATTTCATGGCTAGCTACATGGTTCCTGGTTCAAAATCTCTAGCCACTCCATGGGAGAGAAAGAAGGTTTTGTGCTTCCATAAGGATTATATTGCTACTCTGTTTTATAAAGACTCTGTAAGTCAAATTCTGGGAATTTCATGAGTTTATGATATTAAAAAGGCCAAATTAGTGTCCATTCTCTTAATGAAGCAGGATACAATCTATAAGTTAAGGCTATATCTTAAATTAATCTCTTTGGAAATATGAAAGATATTGGACATGTAAGCACAGATGAGAGACACATCCTACCACCAAGAAAGAATATCTGAGAGCAGAGTATGTCCTTTGTACCCAAGATTTCTATGCTGAGGATCTCCTAGACCCAGATAATAAAGATAAAATGATAACAAAGACCTTCCCCCATCACTGACAGAAAGGCTTCCCCAATCACTGCTGCCCCAAATTCACACCGCCAGCCTTCTAAACTGAGAGGACAAGTTCCTGTTTATTAAAGCCATCCACTTAGAGTATTTATGCTATAAATACAATAGATAATGAAGACAAGTTCCACAGAGTGAGTTCTAATGAACAATGACCCCGTGTATTACTCTGACACACATGGGGTTGCCATGAGTTCAAATCCACTTTGTGGCAACTAGATAAATAATCAGAAACCATGGCAGTATCTTTTCTCTTCCATCTATTTCCTCTAGGAAAAACTTATTGACTCATTGGTGAAACACTCACCAAGAGGGATGGATATCAATAACTCACATTCTTATGGTCTACAAGGCATCTGTGCTCTGAGACTCGTAACACCACCCCTAAATATGTTGCTTCATAATTTGGAATTAAGGGAAGACAAGCTCCCTAAGCGCGCTCTGTCCAAAAATTGGGGTGATATGGAGAACCCGGAAATATCCTCTTCCTCTCAATCAATACGCCCTTGTGAGGAAGGGTGTAAACAAGGTTGTTTTTACTGCTTCAGAAAGTCACTTCAAGATCCTTAAAGCTTGTAGAGCAACTCTTACCATCCCTATCCTAATGCCCTAAGGCATTCCTACTCAGTTTTCGTCTCTCACCTCTGCTTTAAAATCCTCCCACAGTGCCCTCTGGATTTGATGGACTGTTATCAGTAAAATTCCTTATATTCATATATTTTACCTCTCCATCCATTAGATTAAATGACTATCTATTGAGCGCACTGGTTCTCCTTAGCCCTCTCAAGTAATGGATGCTTTTCTATCACTGGCTTCTGAAATGGAGTGGTTATGTGAGTGTCCTCTTTTCTCATAATTGTCATTTTCTTTCTCCTTAGCAACTTCCCCTTTGAATTTCCTGGCTTCAAACTTTATTACCTACTACCACTCTCCTTCTGGGTGTAGGCCATGGGATGATTCTAATATGATTGAAGCAGAAGGCCCCCAAAAGCCCCCAATATGTCTAAGATTATTGGCTCCAATGACTCTTTCTACATTGTCTCAAATCACTTGTCATGTTTTCAGCCTCACAATATTATTAGATCCTCTCTTGTCAAAGAAAAAAGGCCTTCACAGAGTTCTATGTAACAGTCCATTTCATTTCTCCATTTTATTTGATTTTAGCCCAGTTGAATGTGCCCTACTTCTTCAAGGACTTCTCACCTTTTCAGTTGCTCCATTTGAATCATCTTTGCTGGTTCTCCCTTGTTCTCTCTAAATTTTAAAGGTCACAATAGGTCCTGTGGTTTCATGCTTGAATCCACCCACAACTTTGGAGAGCTTATTTTGTTTCATGGCTTTACGAAATAGCTATGTATTTTCCAGTCTATCTCTAGCCAAGACCTTTTCCCACAGTTCACTTGTCTTTCCAGCATGATACGAGAACTTCTAATCAATCATCCTCCACCATCTTAAACCTCTTCCATCTCCTGCCTTGTCTGTCACAATTAGTCGCAAGGTCTAGTTGCTCAGGTTATTTGATTATTTTTTCTTTCATAATCCCATGCAATCCATCAGCAAATTCTGCTGACTTTACCTGCAAAATAAATGCATAACCTGACCATTTCTCTCACAAACACTTCTCACTAATACCATCATGGTCCAAGCCACCATTATCTCTCACCTAAGTGACTGAAATAATATTCAGGTCTAACTTTTCGAACTCAGATATAGCAAGCCTAGGTATTCTGCTAAAATAAAAATCAGATCATATAACTTCATTTCAAAATCATGCTAGGCTTCTCTATCATTAAAAGTGTGTTTCTATTTCCAAGTCTTTTCTCCAGTTCATTCACTGCTCCAGATGGATAATGATTCTTCTGGAATATGCCAGTCCTTCTTTGCCTTAATGTCTTGCCCTGGTAATTTGCTCTGCACAAATGTCCTCTCCACAGATATTTACATGGCTTTTTCCATCACCTTCTTCAAGTTTCTGCTCAATTGTCACCTTCTCCATGAGGGTCAGACAGATTATTTAAAATTTCACTGTTCACTCTCAAGAGTACCAGGCATTCTCAAACTACAGCCCATGGGCCACATGCTAAGGACATTTATCCAGATGCTGGGTGTTTTTGCCACCGCTGCCTGTCCTGCCTAGCAGCTGACTCATCCTAGGCCCACAGTGAATTTGTTCATAGTTTTTTTTTAACTGTAGTCTGGCTCTTCAATGGTCTGAGGGACAGTGAACTGGCCCCCTATTTAAAAAGTTTGAGGAACCTTGCTCAAAATCCTTTGCCTCATTTTACCTCTTTCTCTTTTTCATAGGATTTATCACCTTTTAACATACTATATAATTCACTTATGTTTTACATTTAAGTTTTTAACTCATGTAAGTTTCACAAGGGCAAGAATCTTTGTCTTGGTGACTGATGTGTTCCAAGATGCTAAAATAGTGCCTGCTACATAACATATGGTCAGCAAAAAATTATATATAAATTAATGCATCTTTATTTTTACTTTCTAAAAAAGTTTCTACTTTTTAAGTATTCTTATTCATTTCAATAATCTGTGATTGAGGGGATCAAGACCCATATAAATAAATAGTTCTTTTCCCTTCTAGAATTGAATAGTGTCAGTTCTCTAAGAAAGTGGGTGGAGGTAGAAAAGAAGCAATGAGCAACTATATCTGTATAGTTGTATTCATTGAGATTTTTTAATAATTCTGAAGCTTGGGACAAGTCTTAAATGTTTGATTTGATGAGTTTGAAGATTTCTTTCAATTCTATATTCAATGATAATTGTCCTGAGAGAATTATGTGATTAGTTTTCCATGGCTGAGTTTTCTGATTTATGTAACTAGATGAGCTTGAAGATTTCTCTCAAATCCAGCACTCTGTGATAGTTAGTGATAGTTTGATTTTCAAATTGAATACTTGGAAGGGAATAAAGCTATCAGGGGATGTATCCAGAGAGATAGGAAATGTACAAGATTACACATTCAGAGAGTCAAGAACATCTCAGAGGACATCAATAATGGGCCAAAATAAATCAGATAAAACTTAAACAAGGGTCAGTTTAAAGTCCAGCATGTGGGAATACAAAAAAATCAATTCTGAAAGTGCCAAATGAAGGAAACCAGGCTTAGCAGAAATTGTGTGGAAAAGGATTGATTTTAGTTGATTAGACGATCCAAATGAGCCAGCAGTGAGGCATTCTTTCTGGAAAATAAAACAAAATAAAATAAAACAAAAAATCTCAAATGTGGTCCTAGATGTATAGTATGGAATACAATTTTCCACAGTATATTTTACTAAAATTAGTACTCAAGAAACATGGATTGATTAAAAGGCACTGTTCACCCTTATAAGCATGATGGCAAGGCTGAAATCATCTAGGACATAATGCCTTTATTGGATGGACAATACCATTTTTCTATGAAAATATTATTAGCCTGGAGATAGGATGTACAGAGAACAGGAGAATGTACACTTAGGAATGGCAACATGGTTATATAATATGCATAATAGTGTTATATAGGGCTGAGCCCTGGTGGCGTAGTGGTTGTGCATGGGACTGCAGCCCACTGGGTTGGAGGTTCAAATCCAGCAGCAAGGCTGGGCCTCCTACTCCCACCACCAGAGGGCAGTGATGCCCCCAAAAACAAAAAAAAAAAAAAAAGTAAATAGTGTTATATAATGTTCAATGGACACAACTAAAATGCCAGGTCTGATCCTTATGAGGGTCCTTTAGTCAGTCACACAACACTGATTTACTCACTAGGATCTGGTCTTTGGAACCTAGCTACTCTGATAAGTGAGGAACAAGGACCCTTCTACATATCATTTGATTTAATCATTAATTTAAAAATTATAGCAGACCTGGAACCTATCACTAAGTCTGCATTTCATTCATTAATAAAAATCCTCATGTGTTGTCCTGTCCAGATAGTTTATAATATTTTTATTTATGTTTCAGTATATTTGGCTTCCTTTAACATCTTTGTGCATTTTATCTCATGCACTTAGTGTTGTTTTTCTGAAGACACAAACAAAAAGATTGCTAACGTCTGCTTTTTAGAGGCAAGTGATATTTGTGTCCCTTTTCTCTCACTCCTCCATTTTGAATCATCTCTGAATTCTACTTTAAGGCTAGACATTGTGGAAGATAAACAAAATATATGGGACTATAGGAAGCAACTTTCAAAATGCTTTCTATTTAAGAGAGTGGTTTTCATTTCCTAAAAAGAAAATGGTTTATCTATACATACATGTTTACAGTAAACATCACAGTAAAGACAAGATAAGAATTTCAGTCATTGACAAAAATAGCAAAATCAGAATGACGTTTTTCTTTATTTATTTTAAAACTGTGTACAATGAACTTCAAATATTTTGACTGTGATACCTAGTCAGGAATGCATTTTATACCCTGACACAGTGTAAACTCATAAACTTGAAACAAAAACTTTATGTATCCAAAAGCCTACTAAATTTCAATTCTGTTATTTAATTTAAGCAAAAACCAACCAACTGGCTTGATTTGAGAACTCACTAATAAGTCACAATCTAAAATTTTAAAAATTTACCAGCCTAGATGAGGTTAGTGTTTCTAGCTGCTTGGCACAATTTAGAGATGGCACAACACGCCCTCTCTGACGCCCTCTAAAGTATTTATCACTGTGAATCAAAATGTAAGGGGGTAGTCTGACACCAGCAGCTCAGATCCAACCAAACGCTTCAAAGGAAAAAGATGAGGCTATCTGCTTCCATAAATATTTAGAATGTCTGCAATCCTATGCATCAGAACCAAGAAGGGCAGTGAATGAGTTTGTGTTATAGCTATTATCTCCTTAACTCTTCTGAAAATGTAAACTGGTTGGGATTTTTCTTTATTACATTCCTCCACCTCCACACCTCTCTTATATTCCCAGCATCTTAAGGGGTGGCTACCATTCATGAGATGTTCAATAAGTACCTGTTGAATGATTTTTATTATGCTGGTATACAACTGAAAAAAATAGAGGCTCAGAATTGTGACTTGTTCATTGTCTCACAGATTGAGAATGGCAAATTGAATTTAAAATTATCTGTGAGAATCCAAACACCATCTGTGCAAGAAAGAGGCTGTATTGCCTGATACTGGTTACCCTGGCAGTATAGGTAAGGGTGGTTGTGCAATGTGGAGACTTTTGTGAGATTTTTGATGTTGTTAACCACGGGTAAGTTGACCCTTCAACTCATGAAACACATACAGTGGAGCAAAACACTGCTTTGTTCTGCGCCATCATCAAGACCGAATGTGCACATCAAACCTTAGCCATCTATAAAGTTTTCATTGGCTGATCTTCTCCAACAGGTTTTATTGGCATATAATTCACAAAGGGCACAACCCAATAGTTCAATCATACTAAGAAGAGTTGTACAATCATCACCACAATCCATTTTCAGACATTTCCTTTGTTCTTGTACTCATCACTATTAGCTCCCCATCTCCCCAAGCTGCCTTCCATACCTCCAAAGAACCAGTTACTGTCTCTATAGATTTACCTATCCTGGATTTCATATACAGAAAAACATTTTTAAAGGAAAACAACCATTTTTAAAAACCTAACAACAATAACAAAGCAGAGAAAAACCTCAGTCAAAAGGAGGCAGACAGAAAAAACAAACAAACATAATATATGAAAACTAAAACAAATTTAAAATAATAAAGTACTAAATACTGCACCTGTAGTAATCTATTTTGCAAGATAACGTTATTCACATCCCTGGTCGATGATAAGAGATTCATCATAAACTTAATCTACATGTATTTTCACATCAGTTTTTTACACTGAAATATCTTTAAAATGGGTCACAAAAGAGATCAAAGATATTACATTTTAGCCTAATTACTATTAACATCTGCCAATGTTTCAAAGCTATGCATACAAGTTTCTATTCTTCCCCTGAAGTGGGCAGCTACTGAGTCAACTGACTGGAAAGAGATCCATATGTTTACCCATTCCAAAGAAAGGTGACTCAACAGAATGTTCAAATTATAGAACAGTATTCATCAATGTTACATGCAAGTAAGTAAATAAATGTTTGCTGAATATCAATCAGCAATATTTGAGACAGTACATGGACAGGGATCTGCCAGAGGTTTGGGTTTGGACGAGACCATGGAACAAGTATCACCATTGCTGATGTCAGATGGATCTTGGCTCACACCAATAATACCAAAAAAATGTTTACCTGGCTTTTATTGCCTGTGTCAAGGCATTCGACTCCATGGATCATAACACACTGTAGATAACCAGCAGTAAAACCAGCAGGAATATAACCAGCAGTAATCTTACAACATTGTTGTGCTCAGATCGAACTTGTACATGGATCAAGAGGCAGTTGAGCGAACAGAAGGAGGGAATGCTGCATGGTTTAAAATCAAGAAAATTGTGTGTCAGGGTTTTATCCTCTCAATATACTTATTCAATCTGTACGCTGAGCAAATAATTGGAGAAGCTGGGTTATATGAAGAAGAGCATGGCTTCAGAATTGGAGAAAGGCTTATGAACAATCTGTGACATGAAGTTAACGCAACCTTACATCATTTTATGTTAGAGAACATTATCAATCATTCTCCTGGAACATCCTGTTTATACTGTCATTAACCTACATGGCCTGATTTCTTAGAGTAGATCACCAAATCTTCCTTTCTAGTCTATCTTCATCTGAATGTTCCAGTGGAATCGATTTGTTCATGATGAGGACCAGGGTCATATGAATGTTTTGGTCACAAATCATACACTCTGACTGGAAGCATTTTCACCACCACCCCGATAAGCACATCTAACCATGCAGCAGATTACATTATGCTGGTAGCAAGCTGCCACCCAAACTGGAAATGTTGGGGGTCACTGGGTAAACATAATGAGTCATCCAAAAACTTGAAGACTGGCCTTGTCCTAGTAGCTTTTCTACAAGGGTTAGCTGGACAGCATAGAGCTGAGTGAATGAAGTCATAGACTTCTGAGACCCATTTGCAAGCCCAAACCAATCCCGGTAGGACCTATTGATCAAAGGTCAACCATGGAAAGTCAAATCCAAAGATTGCATGAAGTGTGTTAAGGTGGTTTATGGGAGAAGAGAATAATGAAGAGAGTCAGAGATTTGACACTAATCAATCAATCCATCAAATGGGACTGTGGTTCACAGGCAAGGCTGCACCTTCTGCCACCACCTCCTGTGTGTATTTTATGTTAGAGAACATTATACATTATATATGTAATATTATACATTATAAATATGTATTTTTTGAAGCAGAGCTTATTCACTAAGCAGATAAGTGGTATGACTCAGAAGAACTCGGGGTCTTTCTGTTCATGTCTCAGATATTGGGAGTTTAGTTATGTTTGACCATTTGAGCCTGTCTATCTTGTTTAGGACTCTATCAAGAATTTAAGTTGTCTCTCCAACTAAATAATCCAGATGCAACTTCATAACGAATGGATGCTCCCCACCACTAGTTTACAGAGTGACACCCTTTGAGTGAATTCCTGAAATTTTCCACCACTTTTTTGTCAAACTGTGGTGATTTTTGTGTTACTGTGATGTTGGACGGTATGTCAATGATATTTCAAATTCCAGCAGGGTCAACCATAGTGAATGGGTGTCAGAAGAACTTCCAGACAAAGAACACACTCTAAAGAACACACTATACAGACTGTCCACTCTGGAGGAATTGGCCACTGGAAACCTTATGAATAGCACCAAAGGAAATACTAAAACCTAATCTATAGAAGCAGAACATTGACAGAGACGAGGCCAAAAGATGAGGCCCTCCTTGAGTGAGCCCTCAGGTCAGAAAGCACTCAAACTATGAGTGAGGATGAACTGCCTTCCTCATAGACAGCTGACAACAGTGATGTGGATGGAGTAAAACATGTGGGAGGAAAGCCCTCTGGACTTTAAGTTACTGTTGGGGCACAGTTCAAAATGAGAGGAAATAGCAACTCTCTACTGATAACTAGAACTTGGAATGTAAGAAGCATCAATGTAGGAAAATGGAAGATCTCAAAAATGAAATGGAATGCATAAAGATTAATATCCTGGGCATTGGTGAGCAGAAAAGGGCTGGTACTGTCCACTTTGAATAAAAAGAATGTGGAAAATGTTTGGAAATGTATGTGGCAGCATGTGTGCAAATGTGCTTGATACAAATGATGTACTGAATGTTGTAGTAGCTGCAAGAGCCCTGAATAAAATTATTAAAAAAAAAAAAAAAAGATTCACAGCGGCAGAAACTCACGAACAGTTCTCTGCTGTCCTATAGTGTTGCCATGAGTCAGATGGCAGTTGATGGCAGTGCCTTTGGTTTGGTCTGTAATGGTGATACTGCTTCTTTGATAATGGTTTGCTTAGAGCTACAGAGATCAGCAAATGGTTTGTAAGAAAAGATGCAGAGTGAGTTGATATATAGCTTTGGGAAATGAGTAATAACTATGGTAGCGCAACATGGTAAATGTCGTTTATGTCCCTGAGTGTGCATTTAAAAATTACTACAATGACAAACTTTGTAAAAGAAAAATCACTACAATGTCCTGATATATTTTATCATAATAAAGCATAAAAACATTATAAAAAGAAAGAGGAAAAAACAGAAAACAGATGAGTTACTGTGACAGGAATGGCAGATTCAAGAGAAATCGTGTCTTATTCATCATCCAAAAGGACTTTTCAAGATCTATAATGAGGCAAAATGCTGTCTGTGATAGCGATGTATCCATCCTCTTTCAAGGAAATCCAATCAGGACAATTATTATTCAAATTTATGCACCAACTCTTAAAGCTAGCAATGAGGCAATAGAAGAATTCTACCAATAACTTCAGTCAGAAATTGATCAAATATGTGATCAAGATGCATTGCTATGTAAAAGATGAAAACCAAAAGGAATGAGCAGTAGTTGGAAAATATAGTGTTGAAGATTGAAACAAACCTGCAGATTGCATGAATTTTGCAAGACCAATGACTTGTTTAGCCCATACTTTTTTTTTCAACAACACAAATAGCAACTGTAAACATGGTATTCTCCAGATGGGACACACTGAGTTCAAATTCACTACATGAGTGGGAAGAGACAGTGGAGAAGCTCAAAATTAGCAGCTAAAATCAGGGCAGAGACTGACTGTGGAAGAGATCAACAATTGTTCGTATGTAAGCTCAGGTTAAAGCTGAAAAACATTAAAATGAGTCCACAGAGACTTCAGTACATTCAGCCTAAATTTCAAGAACAGATTTGATGCATGGAACACTAATGAAAGAAGACTTGGTGAGCTCAAGAACAGCATTCATTAACAAAAAACAAAAGGTCACTAGGAAGACAAAAGAAAGAAAAACCCAAGTAGATGTCAGAAGAGACTTTGAAACTTCTTTTTGGTCACAGAATCACTAGGACAAATGAAGAAATGATGATGTCAGAGAGCTGATTAGAAAATTTCACAGTGCAACTTCAGAAGACAAAATATTATGATGAAATGTGAAAAGACCTAGAGTTAGAAAAACAGGAAGGAAGAAAACACAGAGAATATCTTAAACTGAAGGCTCCTTGGAAAGATTTAAGTCTCTGATCAGATCACTTTAATTTATTCTGACCAAAATGTTCACTCTGTAAAGTTGTTAGGATATCACAGTCACTGCCCCATTTTCTTTACCTCGCGCAATATCAGACGTGCAGGACTCTGATAGTGCTGGTCGTTCTGGTCAGAGAGGGGGGCCAGGTACAAGATCTGATTGCACAACGGTGTGCATACCAGGAAAGCAAGTCGACAATGTTGTGAAACAATGGTCATTACACACCAAAAAGTGAGTGATTTAAATACATGAATGTCCCTCACAAAAGAAAGCTGGTTATGATATCCCCAGTCTGCAGAGGAAATCTTTTAAATAATGGACTAAAATTTTATAAATTCAAACATCTAAGAAACTAAAGTGGACTATCTTTCCAATGTACTTCTTTGAATCAGCCCCCAAATAACCCCAGGAAGAGAACTAAAAGCCAAAACACTAGAAAACAATTTTTTGTTGTTGAATTGAGACATCTTTAAAAATCTGACAACTTTTTTCTTTTCAACATATTTTTTTCAAGAAAAAACTTTCAGTGACCCCATTGATGTTGATGATATGTGACTGCTACCTAAACATTGACAGGCTTCTTCAGGAAGCACACAGATAGCAGGTGGCATGTGCACCACTCCATCTCCTGGGCATTGACCATGCCCTGGCCCACTGGCAAGTCTTGAATTGCCAGTATCTGTATTTATGCCTTTATGGGTTACAGGTGATGGAGAATGAATGTCCACCCTGCAAGCAATAATTGGCTGGAGTTGGTGGCTGTGCATCCTGGCTCCCTTACCTGTGATGGGATAACAGACTCATGTTCCACATGCTTTCCCAAAGTTCCTAATGGCATAAAAACTGAATTGCTCACAGCGACAATTTATGCTTACACATTCTGTGTTTGCATTCTTCTCTTTCCTGACTCACTACTCTTTGGGTCTCTGAGTGTTCTCTACAATTACTCCATTGTGTGTAAGAGAGTCTTATTCTTTACGTTGTCTCCTGAATTCTCCCATTGAGCTAATTCCTGATTGCCCTGAGAAGGGAATAATCAGAGTGTGGGGGTACACGCAGGGTATTCAGGACCAAGGACCTTGGAGACAGGGGGACGTGGGTTTGACTTTTTCTTTTGTTTTTAACAAAAGATTTTGTGTGACTTTGGACCCATTTATTGACATTTGTACTTTATTTTCCATATAGAAAAAAGATTGTGGGCTGAGCCCCGGTGGCTGTGCACGGGAATGCGGCCCACTGGGATGGAGGTTCAATTCCAGCAGCGGCTCCACAGGAGCAAAGGCTGGGCCTCCTACTCCTACCACCAGAGGGCAGTGCTGCCCAAAAAAACAAAACAAAAAAAGAAAAAAGATGGTATGTGATTGCTACCTAAATATTCTAGAAAATAATTACAGAACTCTCCTTGTTTGTGTTCTCCTAGGCTGGAAGCTGACCCTGAGAAGAGATCTGAATACAAATCGTTTTCCCTCAGGAGCCAGCAATAGAGGAGTGGAGGAGCACAACAAGGAAAGGGGAAGCTAAAACATGTTGTATCATCAAGCAAATTACCCCTATGGGTGCTGGTGTGCATTTCCATCGTGAAACCCTGAGAGGACCCACAAAATGTGCACCTCAGAGTGGTTCTAGCGTAGGGGCAAGGGGCTGTGATTTTAATCCACAAACTCCCCTGTTGTTATTGATTGAAGGTTGCTTGAGGCATTAATTCCCCAATACTTCCATCTTTTCCGTTGCAGGGGCCCATCCTATACAAAAACAAGCCCTCAGGAAAAGAGTCACAGGTGTTCATAATAAGCAACTTGCAGAATAGAGACATGAATGTCTCATGCAATCAAAAGAAAATGCAAGCCACTCACATGATATTTTTCAGTTGTCATATTTTTAAAGCAACAGGAAAGTGACTCAATTAATTTTAATCCATTTAGCATGTACTCATTATACAATCTATTTACTTCATTATTATGACAACTAAAATCTTTTCATTCCAGTCTATGAAAAACACTTTCATTGCAATGGATAATCAATAGATTAATCAAAGTGTGTACATTACTGTGTGTGTACTAAGTCTGAGATAACATGTGCTTTCTTTTTTTTCCCCCTGGTGCTTTCTACAGTCGTAGCTCAACTCAGTTTGGGTGCAGGTGCATCTCATGTGACTAACAGTTACCATATTGCATGGCATAGATATAGTCGTGAGAGACAAAGCCCCTACCTTATCTCCTACAAGCGCTCAGCTCAGGAGACTGTGAGAATTAAAGACAGAAAACCATACACACAAAAGCAAACGCACTTCCATCGAGTCCATTGTGGCCTCTAAAAACCCCATGAGTTACAGAGGAGAGCGGTACCCCATAATGTTTTTTAAAGATGCGCTCTTATAAAGGTTGTTTGCCAGGGCTTTCTACCAAGGCACTCTGGGTCGATTCAAACTACCGATATTTGATTAGAAAGTGAGTACTTAATCAGAAAGTAAAGCACCTACACTCAAGTTGTGACTAGTGGGTACTATCAAGTTCATTCTGGTCTACAGACTCATCATGTGACACAGTCAGATGTGGTTGCAATTTTCACACAAGCAGATTGCCAGGTTTTCCTTGCCTTCTTACACTGGGTTCTCATCAGGAACCAGTGAAAACATACATATATACCTACAGTGAAAACATACATATATACCTACAGAGAGAAGTTTCTATCAAGACAATGGCTCACAGTTGTATAATTGAGAAAGCCTAAGTGTAAGCAAGTACCAAGCTATTAGGCTGCAGGTTTCTCCATAACTGCAGAGGTTGATGAGTCCAAGATTGGCAGGAAGATGCCAGACTTGTGACTGCAAAGGCAAATGTCTCCAAGTTCACCCGGTCAGGCTAATGATTGCAGGCGCAAAGGAATCCAAAGTTGGCAGGTCAAATGGCAGGACTGACAGGTAATATGGCAGGCTCAAGTCCAAAGAACCAGAGGTTGATGAGTCAGATGCAGGATCCAGACCCAGCAAAAAACAAGAAAGCTTTTCCACAGCTTATACTTATATCGGAAGCCGGCCACACCACCAAGGAAATGGCTTCATTTGATTGCATTAGAGTTGTAAGCATCCCACCCTAATCTTATAACTAATAGCCTGCCCGTAACAGACCCCACGTGGGATAGGATTGCATTGTTTTAGATCAAATCATGGGTGATTACTAGGTTTTAACTGCCCAGACCACTGAGAATCCTGGCCCAATTCTGGCTCAAGTGGGGAAAACCTAACTATTACCCTCCTGTACAGCGGCTGGGTGGGTTCAAAGCACCGGCTTTTTGGTTCTGACTTATAGCAATTCAGTATTGATCAGAATAAACTGTTGGCTGGTTCTGGGTCATTCTCACGCTCGTCGCTATGTTTGAGTCCATTCTTGCAGGGTCCCTGTAAGTGGACATCATTTTAACCACAATGAGTCATACATACAGCACCCTCCGCTTCAGTGTTTTCTGGAGCCAGCACTATTAGGGATCTTGATCATTACCTGTGTTTGACTGGTATGGGGAGATGCTCATGGGACAATAGGTGAGACATATCAGGGAAGGCCAGTATCCGGCAGAGTCACACGAGGTAGGTTTTGAGATCTGATTCAAAATGGGGCTATTTGAAACATGGATCATTTGGATCAATTCTGCTCCTAATTCCCAACAGACATTTAAGAGCCATGATATTAAACTCAAAAATAAATCAGATATCAGGGAGGTTCATTAGAGTGGAAACGGAACCAATAGTTTTTATGTGCATCTGACAGGAAACCAGAGGAAGCTGAATTCCAACTGAGAACTTGGGTGAGAAAGGTCAACAGATCCATTTATAGACTCCTGACAGCAATGCTACTTTTTAAATAGCACATACAAGCTCTCTGGCAAAACAAAAGTGAAACAACTGGGAAATTGTTCCAGTCTTAGACTTGTAAAAATCATCACCAAATGAATCATGACAAACAGATGCAAATTCCAACCTTGAACCACAACCCTTCCCCACTCCTCCATAACTCCCACTCACCTGTGTTCGCGACTACTTTCAAACTTGGTTTACAAAACCAAGGCCTCTACTCAGGTTCACCACAACCACAATCTTTTATTGCTTCATCTTTTGCTATTCCTGATACATTGACTTTCATTCCCAGCTTTGAATGCTATGCACTTCAGAGCAAAGCTTCTGTCTTCGGCCAAGTCATTCATGAATCACCATAATTGAATTCTAGAATCAGTGGAGAATCAGGAAAAGGCTCTCTGGATGGTGTGTCATTGATCAGCTTAGCTTTTAATTCTTTTTACATAAAACTTAATTTTGAGGAACTCCAGAACAGAACTGAACTATGTGAAAAAGAATGCATCTTTGTAATTAGACAAAGACTCATCAATTGTGATAAACAGATGACATACTTGTTGAAATTAAAGAAGACTTGTACTAACTGCTGCAGATGAAAGACTACAGACAGCAGCATGGATTAGAAGGCAACATATTTTTTTTAATCTTCACAACAAGAACAATAAGTAACATCATGATGTAATACAGGAAAGATTTAATTTGTCAAGGATTTCATTTAACTTAGGTCCCTAATCAATGCATAGAGACATAGCAGTCAAGAAACCAAACAAGACATTGTTTTCGGCACATCTGCTGCAATGATGTTAAAATTCTGATGCTACATTCTTCTTCATAAAGAAAAATTGGTACATTGTGTTAGCAAAGAATACTGAACATTCCATGTACTGCAAAAAAAAATAAGCAAATCTCTCTTCAAAGAAGTACAGCAAGATGCTCCTTTGAAGCAAGGACATTGAGATTTTGTCTCTCTTATTTTTATCATGTCATCAAGAGGAACTAGTCCCTGAAGAAGGACATCACAAAGGGTGGGAGATCATGGAGGAGATGGGCTGACAAAAAGTGGCTGCAGCAATGAACTCAAACAGCAACAATTGAGAGATGGGTGCAGAATCAGGGCAGTGTTTCCTTTTGTTGTACACTGGGTCGCTATTAGCTGGCACGGACTTAATGGTCCCTAACAGCAACAGATCACCATCACCTTTCAGTGAAATCAGACCTCCAACATTTCAGTTAGCAGCTGAGTTCATAAAGCACGTGCAACACCCAGCAACTTTCTCTGATGAGTTACTCACCACTTATGGACCTTGTGTTAAAGCAACACATTTCTTCCTACGCACTAACAATCATTTTATCAAACCTGCTCTTTTTCCTCTTTTTTACTTTTGCCCATCATCATCAAAGACTAAGATATTGTGTCTTTGGTTCTTGGAATCTGCATTTTTCTGCTTTCAAAAAGCAGTATGATGGCTGGTATCCTGAATCCATCAGGATCCTCACACACATTATCAAGCGTACACAATTCCTTGTGAAATGCCTGACAACATCCTGGGGTAATTTACCTGGACCTATAGACAATTTTACTTTAAATATCCAGGTACTCTCTTAATCCTCATCCCAGGCATCATTCTCTCTTAACTACATTTGACAAGTTATAGGGAACAGAAGCATACATAGACTTGAGCAGTCCTGCTTTCTCTGTCATCTGTTAATGTTACATCAAATGTCCCAAGCAGCTGTTCTCATCCTCCTCTGCTTGGCAGCTGCCTAGATAATCACTGTCCTTTGCATTTTTTGCAAACTCCAGCTGTCATAACTGAACTGAGTTTAGCCATGAGGCATGTCATGACCTGAGAAAAAATGAAAAGGGGGAGAAAGCCAATTTTGTGATAAGAGACTTTACCTAGCCTTGGTATAGAAGTAGCAAAGTAATCCAATGTTGACTATCCAAATGGCTAAGTCACAGTCATGCTTGAATGGAACTGGTGTTAGTATTCAAGAGCTTTAAAGCCTGAGGTGCAGGTGGGGTGGTGTTGCTGAATAGCATAACACTCAAAACCAATTGAACCGCTACTTAATTTTTTTAATGGAGGTAAAAGACTTACAAGGGGGGACAAAAGATTTAGGAAAGGCAAGGCTCAGTTCTTACCCCCCAAGGGGGAGAGTAAGCCCCTTGCAGAGAATGATACCATAGAACTAATATGATAGATGCAGATAACAAGATAGACCCCAGGACACAATTATTTTGATCCCTTCAGGAAGAGAATAATGATATTATGATTCAAAATGACCTTCCAAATATTTCCAATGTATATGATGATATGGAGGAGAGATCTGATCCCACAAGAGAAGAAAATAGCAAGAGTTATGTGGGGGTCCAGTCCTTCACCAAACTGACCATGCAGAAGGAAGTAGAAATTCTGCATCCAAAAGTCCAGCAGGTAAGTTCTCTCTTAAAGGTTCAGAGCAAGGAGTTAATATTTCCTGAAAAATTATCTAATGTATCTGAAATAATTCATGTAAAATCTTTAATTGTGTAGCAGGAAACTGACTTGGTACTTCAGATGAGGTTGCAAAGGTAGGAAGGCTGGGTTAAATATAATAACAAAAGTAGTCACAATTGAAAGCAGGATCTTCTAGGTTATGACAATAATAAATAGTAATAAAATAATAAAGCAATACAATATTAATAATAAAAATAAACAGACTGTCCACATCACCAGCTTTATTTAATGGGCTATAAGTAAACATGTCAACAGAAGCTGATGCACCAGGCCAAAGCCCTGAGGTTCTGTATGACTGTGAGAAAAGCCCATAGGACCCACAAATTTGAGAACCAAATGGAACCTGCAACCTGGGGCCAAGTTTAAACAAAGCCAGAATGACATCAGCATAATAGCCAATCACTATCACCAGCATAATGGCCAATCACTATATCATTGAAATATCACAGTTGCTACATAGCAGCCCAACTCAACTTCTCTTCTTAATTAAAATTCTGACTTCTGAGGATTTAGACCCATTTTATTGCCAGCAAAGTTCTGCTTCTGTCCACTATGATAAGTTCCAAACAAGTCTAAAACCAAACTCACTGCCACCCAGTCAATGCTGCTTCATAGCGACCCTCCCCTTGGATTTCCAAGACTGAAACTGTTTATGGGAGTAGAAAACCCCCAAATAGACAATGTACAAAAACATATGATTCAGAGTGGGGGGTGCACTTGAGGTATTACTTTCATACTTTAAGCATTCTACTTAATAGTAAAATATACAAATATACAGGATGAATATATGTATATTCATGAGGTGTTTAAAACAAGCACATGGTTTAGAGATAGTTCCTCAATTTACCATTGTCTCAGGGAAAGCTGGAAACCCTGGGACTTTAGTAGTTACTCGTTGGACTGGGACAAAGTACAGTCCTCTGGTACAAAGTTCGACATCACCAGAGGCTCCAGGGACCTTCTACTCCTGTAAAGATTACAGCATTGAAAACTCCAAGGAGCAGTTCTACCCTGTCCTATAGAATCACTGTGAGTTGGCAATGACATGAAGGCATGAGTTTGTGTTGTTTGGGTGGTTGGTTGGTTGATTAGTTTTTAAGCGCAAACTAAATATAAAAAGAATTGATGCCTTCAGATTATCATGTTGGTGAAGAATATTGAATAAATCATGGACTCCCAGAAAAGAAACAAGCTAGTGTTTGCATAAATGAATCCAGAATATTTGTTAGAAGCAAGGACACTGAGGCTTTGACTCACTTGAATAAGTCTGGCGGGATCAATTGCCACAAGAGGACATCATGTTTCATTATTTAAAGGGTCAATGAAAATGAGAATTTCCCAATGGGATGAATTGACACAATAACCATAATAGGTTCAAACATACCAACAGTCATGAAGATGACGCAAGACAAGGTAACATTTTGTTCTGTTATACACAGTTACTAAGAGTCAGTCAAGATTCTATGGGGGCTAATAATAAGCAGAAAAATCTACTATATTCCCACAATTGAGAATTATGCATTCCTTAAAAAACAGGAATGAAATCATATGTCAGAGTTACATTTCATTTCAACTTGATAAATAGAATGAAGGGTTGGCATCTAGCCTGTCAATCAGCTCACAGCCTCTTTTCCTCCCTGGAGGTCTCCTCTTCTCTTTTCTTCTACTCCTACTCCTACTCCTACTCCTACTCCTACTCCTACTTCTCTCTCTCTCTCTCTCTCTCTCTCTCTCTCTCTCTCTCTCTCTCTCTCTCTCTCTCTCCTTCATATTCCTGTTGACAAGCCATCTGGAGACACGATGATGGCAACCAGAGCCCTAGAAATATACCGAATGCCACTGGATACACAGAATTTTTCACACACTTGTCTGTGCTCTTCCAGCATCTGGCATCATCACATGTATGGACGAGTATTGGACATATGGGCTAATATCAGATTTATGGGTTTGATCTGGACAGCACTGGGGTGTTTTCTCAATATACAATTGCTCTCTTACACACGAATGTCAATGAATTTCTCTACTCAGTCCAGTCTATATCACACCATGAAACATCTCATGACATTAATAGACCTAGAAACCATTATATTGGGTGAAGTTAGTCAATAACAAAAGTTCAAATATCATGTAATCTTCTAATCTGATCTACCATGAACCATGTATCACATATGTGTGTAAATCTTTAAAAAAACTTGAACAATTTTTCAGTTTTTCAAGATAGCAGTAAAGAGAGAAGACTATTCAGTTGCTATTATAGAAAATCATGCGAAGGTCACTTGAAATCAACATAGTCCTACAAAGTGACGAGTGAGCCTTATTCTAACTTCAAGTCAAGATGGTGAGGAAGGGGCATATACATCTCAGAGAAGGTGATTACATTCCTTTGGGTGGGTAAACTGGAAAGAGCAACCTATCATCAGGAAAAGAAAAAAATCTTAACAATACTCACATAGAATCCAAAGGGAGAATATGCCTGGCACGATGTTGTTCCTAATTGGAAACTTCTAACCTAGTCAGACTTGGTGCCCCAGGCCATGTGCTGTAGAGGCTTGAGACTTTCGACTCAGTCCTTCCATGGCACACAACATCCTCCTAGACTACACCAGAAGAATTCAATGTGGAAATCCTTCAAAGTGAACTGCATTTTACCTCAAACTCACCTACAGCAAATTTGTTTATTTTTACAGCAGATTTAAACAACTTACAAACTTCTTTGAACTTAAGTGTGAAATGCTTTAGTGTGAGAAGCGGCAGACAACTGCTGTCCCAAGGTTATGGAACTGGCAGTCATTGGACTTTGTTTCAGATCTCTCACTTTGAGGAGGTCCAACGAATGATAGCCCAGGACTATGATACACTTAGATTTTAATGCCCACCTTGCTTTCTTATGCCCTATATTAATCTGGTAGGCATAGTTCTTCCCTTGTGAATGAATATTATTGAAAGTTTTGCCCTGTTACTAACCCCCATTGTTTGTGTAAATACTGTCCAGTCATTTAAGAGTTTAATCTGTGCATGTCAAAGATTCATGTAATGCAGTCAGAAGCCAGCCTATACTTGTATGATTTTCTCAACGATGTTTTAAATTATATACCATTGACTAAATTAATGATATTATCCACAGAATTACCTTAGGCCCCATGGGGGATGATTTTTGTTTGTTTGTTTGCTTGTTTGTTTTGGGGGGTTTTATTAAAAATCATTTTATTGGGGGCTCATACATCATTTTTCACAATACATAAATAAACATACTGTGCCAAGGACCTTCACATGTCCGCTGCTGTTATCATTCTCCAATCATCTGCCTTTTCCCTTGAGCCCCTGGTATCGACTTTTCCATCCTTCCCCTCTTCCCCTGCTCTCCCCTCCCCACCAACCCTCAATGCTTTATACATTGTTATTGCTCTGTCATATCTTATACTGCCCAACCTCCCCCCCCAACCCACTCCTTTGATGACCATCCTTCAAATAGAAGCTTATGTGTATATCCTTGCAGTTGATTCCTTGCAGTTGATCCCACCTTCTCTCCACCCTTCCAGCAGCTCCAATCTAACCACTGGCCCGAAGAGGCACATCCATCTTGGTCTCCCCATATTTTCAGCTCCCCTCTCTACTAGTATACCTTCTCTAGTCCATCTGGATTTGTAAGGTAGAGTTGGGACCATGATGGTTGCGGGAAGGAAGGCTTCAGGAACTAGAGGAAACTTGTATGCATCATTGCTGCCCTGTTGCACCTTGACTGGTCTGTCTGCTCTCCTTGACTCTCCTGTAAAGGGGTGACCAATTACCCACCAGTGGGCCTTAGGTCCCCACCCTGCTCTCCCCTTCATTAGCGATGAGGTGATTCTTGTTCTTTTATGCTCGATACCTGCTCCCTTCAGCCCCTCTTGATCACACATGCTGGTGTGCTTCTTCCATGTGGGCTTTGTTATTTCTGCACTGGATGGCGACTCGTTTATCTTCAAGTCTTTGAGACTCCACACATTCAATCATTTGGTAGCTGGGCACTATCATTTCTTCTACTCTATTTGCCTCTGTATCCATTTGTCTACAGTGATGATGTCTCCATTGTGAACTGGAGACATGATATAAGCCACAGATATATGATGGCTTAATTTTGCTTATATGATGGCTTAATATATGCTGAGACTTAATTTTAGCAGAAAACTAAGAATTATTCACTCTTTTTTTTGAACCATTCATCCTTATGACATGACCCTAGTCTATACTCAGCCTCATGAAGAGACCACTGAAGACATGGATGCCGTATTGAAATGCGATGAAGAAACCAGATGGCATGTCTCTGGGTTCCTGAAAGCTTGTTTTTAGACAAGCAGCCATGTAAGGAAGGTGTCACCTAAGTCCACATGGGGCGGCACAGTAGCCTGTGTGATGCAATAACTATAAAATAATAAAATCCAAATCCAGGGGACAGGGAGGTATCAGAGCTAAAATTGTGATCACTCATCTTGCAGAAGGCTAGATATAAAAGTGAGAGCCCAAAATCCATTTTCAGGGTCCCCTCATGGATTAAGCCTTCAATGAATTCCCTCTGATCATAATCAAGGTATGTGAATAGCCTTGTAAAGTTGATTATGGAAGGTGTAGTTAGTTCAAATATAATATCTAATCACTTAATCTCCTTTTTGACATATTTTAAAGTTGTTTCCATTTTAATATGCTCTACTTTTTTAAAAAATTGAGCTTTAGTGTTTTGTCTAGACATCATTGTGGGTTTTGTTTGCTTGCTTCATATTTGGGTTTTCTACAATTGCTTGTATCGCTATGATTTGCTACATTTGAAATCCAGAATAGGTAGATCTATAGAGACAGTAACTGGATTGAAAATGGTCTAGGAGCATGGCAGGGGAGAAGTGGGGAGCTCACAATGATTGTAAGTAGAAAATGTTCTCAGATTGATGTGGAGATGATTTCACAAATCTTAATAAAACTGAATGGTTAAATTGAATGATATGTGAAGTATATGCCAATGAAACTATTTTTAAGTTAATGAAAATGCCCAAGTGAATCTGATATTGCTCTGCTGACTCAAAAAATAAAAAAGCAGCTTAAACGTGGGGTGAGTAAAGAAAGTAAGAAACAAAGGAGCAATAGTTCTTATTGCCAGGATACCAAATTATAATCGTCACAGAAGGAATTGAAGCAGTCATCAGTTTTATTCCTTTCCTTCAAACAATGTAAAAGAGAAGCTAAATAACCCTAAAGCTCTTAGATCAAATCTAAAATTAATTCTCACACATGCCAGTGGTATTCTGAAGATGCCCACCTATATGCAATCATATTAATGTTTGAAGAAATAGTCAAACATTTACTTTATGTGTGTCTACATAAATTTCTTTTATAAATGTGTGCTTTGGGTTTTATCAATTATAGCACGTTTGGGGCTTCCTTTGCCTACACCCCATGGCCAACCCACATATTTCAGAATACTTCGAAGAGTTTTTAATGACTGCTTTTCAGAAGTAGAGCACTAGGTATTACTTCAAAGTGTATTTGCACTTCCAGTATTTCAGCTGACGGACAAGTGCACTAACCATTTGCACTACTCAGGAACTCCCCTCTTTGCCCTATAACAATATGGTTAGAATTAAGATTTCTTACACTTCTACAGAGGATGCCTGGTGGCAGCATGAGTTGTATGTGGGCTGCGAAGCAGTAGTTCAGCAGTTCAAGTCCACCGGCTGCTCTGAAACAGAAAGAAAAGGCTTTCTACCCACTTAAGGATTTGCAACCTCAGAAGCCCACAGAGGGAGTTCCACTCCATCTTCCAGAGTCACTGTGAGTCAGAAGTCACTGGATGACCATGGAAGCTTTTTTATGCTCCTGCAAACTCTTCCTCTGGATGTAAATATAGCCCATTTAGACAATGTCCATGCATTGTTATCTTGCCTGTTCACATTTTTTATGAGCATCCTCGTATTGTCAACTTCGACAATGGATTTTGCTTACACTTGAGACTTGTTTGGAGGTTCTATCGAGGAGCACAGCTACTCGTTTATCCTTGAAGGAAGGAGACAGTCCTCCGATCAGGGATGGTCGTCCTCTTCAACCAATCACATTTGGGAGGAATGCGTATGGAGTGGTGAGGGAGGAAGGGAACACCTGCCTAACCTGCTACATCCGTCAAATCAACCCTGGCAATCAGTGGATTTTGCTTATTCTAGAAGTTTAGATTATTGCTTCAAATTTTATTCCTACCTGTTTAGTACACAATTATTTTGAAGTTTGAACTGAGGGGAAAATGGGGGCACTTGCTAATACGGACTTTCTTATTTTTTTTACATGAAGAAATATGCTGTTCTTTATCCTTTATATTTTATCCTGTGAAACAGCTGCATTTCACCAAGAAATGGCAGTAGGGTAGGCAGATGTTGGGGGGAAGGATAGGCTACTTGAAGTTAATATTCTTCTCATGTATAATTCTTCACCCCATGTGAAATGAATGCAGTTATTTTGATTTGTTTTTTAATATACCCTTCAAACATTTACTCAGTTTGACTGGGTCATGACTGCAGGTTCATTAGTGTTGGCTTTTAAATATATATAAAAATTCCTACACGAAGGTCACTATCCTGGTATAATAACATTGCAATGCGCTCAACAAGCTAAAGCTAAAAGAACAGTTTAGCTTCCTTCTGAAAGAGTATGTCAATTTCACTGCTCCAGTTCTACAAAACATAGCAAGAGTTGAGTGGAATCTTGCTTTAAAATTTATTGGTACATTGGTTAGTGAAATCTTCTGGAAGCAACTGACAATATGCATGAATGCCTATCCAAAAAAAAATAATAAAACCCTAAGTAAATCAAAACCTTATGCTTCTTGGGATCTGGCAAACTATCCTATTGACTTTGCACACACACCAACATCTACAAGAAGTGAATTTACTTAAACTTTGATCCATTATCTGAGAGTTTTGAGACTAATGGTTTCTAAAATGTCTGTATCTAACTCAATTAACATTGAAAATCATATATTGCCCCTCTTATCTCCTCTAAACATAATTTAGAAAAGACTAAAGAAATTATGGAAGAGCAATATTTTGATTACTTGTGGGGCTTTTTTTACTATAAATGTCAAAGTATTTGTCTCTGTGTATCATAACAAACTATGGATAACCTTGAGAAAAATACAAATTCTAGAACACTTTGTTGTGCTTATCCAAAACGTGTACATAGATCAAGAGGCAGTTGTGTGACCAGAACTAGGATATGCTGTATGGTTTAAAATCAGAAAAGGTGTACATCAATATTGTATCCTATCACCATACTTATACAATCTGTACGCTGAGAAAATCACCAGAGAAACTGATTTATATGAAGAATGTAACATGGGGATTTGAGGAAGTTATTAATAACTTGTGATATGTACATGACACAGCCTTACTTTCTGGAAGTGAGAAGCACTTGAAACACATTCTGGTAAAGATCAAAGGTTGCCGCTTCAGTATGGATTACAACCCAATGTAAAGAAGATCCAAATTCTCACAACTGGACCAGTAGGTAACATCACGATAAAGGGAGAAAAGGTTGAAATGTCAAGAATGTGATCTTGTTTGGCTCCACAATCAATGCTTATGAAAGTAACTAACAAAAGATCAAAAGATGAGATGCTAGACCTTTTTGGAGTATTCAAAAGCAAGGGTGCTACTTTGAGGAATAAGGTATGCCTCAGTCAAGCCATGATGTTTTCTTTTCTTCTTCTTCTTCTTCTTTTTTAAATTTTCTTTTTGGGGGGCATCCCTGCCCTCTGATGGTCGTGGGAGCTACCCAGCACTGCTCCTGAGATCTGCCACTGGATTTGAACCACCAAGCCCGCGGGCCGCAGTCCCGTACTCAACTACTTATGCCACCGGGACTCAGCCTAAGCCATGATGTTTTCAATTACCTCATACGTATGTGAAAGTTGGGCACTGAATCCAGAAAGCCAAAAGAGAATCAATGTATCTGAATTGTGGTGTTAGCAAAGAATATTGAGAGTACCATGCACTGCTAAAGGGGAAAACCAATCTGTCTTGGAAGAAATAAAGCCAGAGTGCTCCTTCTAGGCAAGGATATTGAGACTGCGTCTCTCTTACTTTGGACATTATGATCAGGAGGTGCCAGTCCATGAAGAAAGACAGCAAGCTTGGTAAAGTAGAGAAGCATCAAGAAAGAAGGAGGCCCTCAACCAGATGGGTTGACATGGTGATGCCATAATGGGCTCTAACACTGCAATAATTGTAAGGGCAGAACAGGACTGGGCAGAGTTTTCTTCTGTTGGACATAGGGTCGTGATGGACTAGCACCAACTTGACAGCACCAAACAGCAATTTAGCTAGTAATGGAATGACATAGTTTAAGGAAAAAAATTCTGTCTGAAACAAAAGCTCACTAAGAAAATGTCTTCTCCGTGAATAAAACATTCATAATTGACACATAGCACTTAAGGCACATGTGGCATGACTTTCTGGAAGGTAGTCTAGAACTCTCTCTCTCTCTCTCTCTCAAACTTAAAGCTGCAATGGTTGGTTAAACCAATGACGACTTTAAAGAAAAGAGCCTACTTATAAAATAGTCCTTCTCTTTGGCTAAGGGACCATGGTGATTGACAATTCTAAAACAAATAGCTTGTTGAGCAGTAAACTGTTGAATAAAAGGTGTCAGTGAATCATTCTAGAAAACAGGGTTCACAGTGGGCTGGGGCCTGAGAGATCAAGTGCAGCCTCCTCACTTCAACCAATCTCCTGATATAGGGCAGGTAAAGAGGGACTTGCATGCAACCGAAGTTCTGCTGTCCACTAAATGCTTTTTTCAATTTAATTTTTGACTAGGTGTTAAGCGGAGGTTTACAGAGCAGATTATAAGGCTTACATTCAACAAACTCATCAAACAATGCATTGTCTTGCCCTGTTTCCATCATTTTTCCCCATCTCCCTCTTGTTGGATATTGTCTTTTCCTTCACCCAGTTAGCACCTGGCTCCCCTCTAGTCTGTGGCTCCCCTCTGCTTTACTCCTCCCAAATTCTGGTACCCATCACTGTCTACTATATATACTCATGTATAAACCAAGTTTTTCAACACATTTTTAATGCAGTTTTTGTGATAGAATTCGGTGCCTCGGCTGATATACTAGTCAGCTTATACTGAAGTATATAGTGAAATCTAGTGCAATCATTTTTCTTGACTTTTCCTTTTTAAAAAATAAAAGTTCTTGACTTTTCTTAATAATACTTTTTTAAAGTTTTATTGACACTTAGTCAACATAGTGTACAATTCAATAGTTTGATCATATCAAGAAGATATACAATCATTACCAAATGATCATTTTCTTCCTCCTAGTACTCATTGTCATTAGTGTATATATTTTTAATTATGGCAAATATGTAAACAAAAAAAATTCTCCAATTCAATAACTCATGTGTATAATTTGGTGCCTGTGTTAAGCTGGGTTCTCTATCATAAATATGATTTTATATATAGATCTGTGTGTATGTAAACAGATAAGTTTATATAGCAAAAAGGAATATAACAGCAAATTAGTACACACTGTGGTACAGAGAGTTCAGTCCAACTCACTTTCCTGGGAAAGGTCCTTCTAACTTGCGTTATCATGAGCCCAAGGCCAAGGAAGTAGACAGGAGGATGATGAAGTGGTGGGATGCTGAGGTGTAGCAGAGGCCAGCAGGTCGCAGTAGAGCTTCACAGCGTAGTGATGGGAAGTGGCTGGCAGAAGGTGCTGCATCTGGAGGAGCAGAGCTGGCCCACAAGAAGCAGCCCCAGCCCAGCGAAGGGGTCCTCCCCAGCCCACAGTAGACTCTGCCAGGTGGAGCAGTGCTCTGCAGGTAGCACTGCACATGTGTTGAGGCAGGACAGTTCAATCTGACAGTGCAGGGGGGATGGGGGGGAGCCGGGGGGAGGGTGCTTCTCTGATCCACTATCTCAGTCACATCTCCAAGGTAAGTCATCGAACTATGACCTGATTGACAGGCTAAACTCTACCCATATCTTCTTCTTAAGGGTGCCATGTTAGCACCAAAAAAAAAAAAAAAACCCTATCATAGTGACATTGATTATACTGTTCATGCCATAAAACATTATTGATATACATTTCCAAATTCTACCATCAGTCTATTTTGGGGGGAGGAGGGCATCACTGCCCTCTAGTGGTCGTGGGAGCTACCCAGCCTTGCTCCTGAGAGCTGCTGCTAGATTTAAACCGCCAAGCCAGTGGGCCGCAGTCCCGCACTCAACCACTACAGCCACCGGGGCTCAGCCCTTACCACCAGTCTTAACATCAGCTCAATGCCCACCCTAAGCAAAATCTCTTCCTCCTTCCCTCATTGTAACCATTAGTCAGCTATGTTTTCTTTTATTTAAAAGTAATTTTCTTGATATAAAACTCACATATCATACACTTCCACAATTAAGTCACTTTTAAAGAGCTGTAATGCATCATCACAAACACGCCCCTCCCGCACTTTTTGTTTGCTCCCGATTCCTCCCATCGGTCCCATCCTCCACCCCCATTCCTAGGAAGCCCCTGTATCACTTATTCTTTCTATGCATCCACTCCTTCTGTCCTTCAGAAACTGAGAAAGCTAAAGAAACAATGAAAAAACAAAAAGGAAAATAATATAAAGATAAAAAAGGAAGTAAAAAAGAAATCACTTCCAGTATTCTAAAAGCCAGAGAAGAAATTCCTCTTAACAGTTTTTGGATACAGTATTTCCTTTTGTGTTTGACTAAAGTCACTCAGAGCAACGGTCTTCTAACACTCATCCATGGCATGAGGTGTTTTACAAATTTATAGTTATTATTTTTCTGTTTGTTTTGTTTTGTTTGTGGGGGGCATCACTGCCCTCTTATAGGAGTGGGAGGCCCAGCCTTGCTCCTGGAGAGCTGCTGCTGAATTTGAACCGCTAAGTCAGTGGGCCGTAGTCCCGTACTCAACCACTACACCACCGGGCTTCAGCCCGGTATAGTTATCTTTAATGTTGCAAAATGTTCCATCTGGTGTATATCAAGTTTGCCCATTTTCCCACCAATGGGCATTTGTTTCCATCTTTTTACTATCATGAATAGTGTTGTGATTAGCATGGGTGTGCACACATCTGCTTCTATGGCCACTCATTTCTTTATCATATATACAGGAGAGGAATTATTGGGTCATATGGCATTTCTTCGAGTTGCTTAGGGAAGCACCATACCGCTTTCTACAGTGGTTGTATTTTCCTACCAGCAGTGTATGTGAGTTACAGTATCTCTGCATTCTCTCCAGCATTTGTTTGCCTTTACTACTAATTCTGGGGTGAGATAGTAGCTTATCACTATTTTGGTTTGCCTCTCTTAAATAGCTAATAGACACTGGTGTCTGTTTATATTCACATTGGCTATGTGTTAGTGTTCTTTGGTGAATGCGTCATTCTATGCCCTCTGGCCATTTTTTGGGGGGGACATCACTGCCCCCTGGTCCTCTGGCCATTTTTTAATTGAGTTATTTGGGCTTTTTTCTCATTGAGGTGTCGAAGTTTTCTGTCAATTTTAGAAATTAATCCCATGCCAGATATGCTGTTGCCATTTTCCCCAGTCTGTGGGTTCTCTTTATGTTCTTCTTGTAAAGTCTTCAGATGCACATGTGTTTCATTTTTAGAATGTCCCAGTCATCTGTTTTGTCTCTGGTAAGTGTGTTCTTCATTATGTCTGAGATTGTGCCGATACTTATACACCTGTCTCTATTGATGATCTTCATAGTTTTAGGTTTTACATTTAGGCCTTTAATCCATCTGGAGCTTGTTTTTGTGTCTGGAGTGAGGGATAAGTCCTTTCATTCTTCTGCATATGAAGGTCCACTTTTGCCAGAACCATTTGTTGAAGAGATTACCCCTTCCTCATTTAATGTGTTTCCCATTTAATTTTGTCAAAAATCAATTGTCCATAGGAGGATGGATTTGCTTGTGGGTTTTCGGTTCTGTTCTATTGGTCTCTGTATCTATCACTGTACTAGTAAAAGACTGTTTTGACTACTTTGTTGTAATTTTTGAAATTGGGAAGTGAGCAAACCCCCTTCCCCAACACACACACACACACACACACACACACACACACACATACTTTGTTCTTCTTTAGCAGTGGTTTGCTAATCCCAGGTCTCTTTCCTTTCCATATAAAGTTTCATTTTTCTATCTCTTTCTAAAAGGATGTTAGTATCTGTATCTAGACAATTTTTGAAGAGTATTGACATTTTCACACTGGCAAGTCTTCTAATCCATGAACAATATTTAACCTTTCATTTATAAATGCGTCTTTTGGTTTCTTGTAGTAGAGTTTTGTCATGTTCTTTATATGCCTTCTTATTTCTCAGATTAGCTTTATGCTTGAGCATTTTTCATCTTTGGGGTGGCTATTGTGGTTGTAAAGTGGTTACGTGCTTGGCTGCAATCCACATGGTCAACAACTGGAAACCGGTCTGCTGAGGCAATTTCAGGGACTCACCAGGGCTTACGTAAGAATCAGCTTTGACTTGGTGACAGTGAGTTTATTTTTTTATTATAAATTATATTGTTTTCTTGATTTTCTTTTCAGAGCTCTCTTTGTTAGTTTAGAGGAATCTGAGTTTTGTTTATTAGTTTTGTACCCTGCCAGATTGCTAAAATTTTCCAATCAGTTCCAATATTTTTCTTGTCAAGTTTTAGGGTTTTCTAAATATATCTTCAAGTAGGGGGAGCTTTACTTCTTCTTTTCCAATTTGTATTACTTTAATTTCCCTTTGTTGATAGCTTTGGCTAAGATTTCCAGCACAATATTAAATAAGAGGGTGCTAAATGGCATCCTTTCCTGGTTCCTGTTCTCAGGGGAAGTGTTTTCAGTTTCTCACCATTGAGCAAGATGTTAGGCATTGGTGTTGCATAAATGTGCTTTATTCCTTTGAAGAATTTCCCTTGTATTCCTATTTTGTTGAGTGTTTTTTTTAATCAGGAATGAGTATTGGATTTTGTTAAGTGCCTCTTCTGAATCTGTTGATAAAATTATGGAGTTCTGACCTTTGCCTTACTTATGTGATGAATTTATTATATATTTTTCTCCTGTTGAACCCTATTTGTGTACATGACATGAATCCCACTTAGTTATGATGTATTATTTTTCTTATACATTGTTGATTCTCTTGACTAGGATTTTGTTGACAATTTTTGGATCTATGTTTATAAGGAATACTGATCTATTGTTTTCTATTCTGGTGATGTTTTTGCCTGGTTTTAGTACCAGGGTGATGCGCATTTCATAAAATGAATTCAGGAGTTTACTATCCTTTTCTATATCCTAGATAGCTTGAGTAAAACTTGGGTCAACTCTTCTATGAATGTTTGATATAATTCTTCAGTGAAGCTATTTAGTCCTGGACTCTTTCTTCTGTGAGGTGGTGGGGGGCTATTAATTACCTGATTGGTTTCTTCTTTTGCTATAGGCCTGTGCAGATTTCTACATCAGTCATTGAATGCTTTTATTAGCATTGCTGTAATTCATTGTATTCGTGTTCAAAGGACTTAGGGGTCCTCCTGGCTCAGAACTTTTGCCCTTTTGATATCCGTGACTGCTAAGGATGCTCCAAGGAGAAAAACTAAAGCCAAACTCACTGCTACTGAGTCAATTCTATGTCACAGCAACCCTGTCAGACAGAGTAGAAGCGCTTCTTTGGATTTCTGAACTTGGACATCTTCATGGGAGCAAACAGCTTACTCTTTCTCTCAAGAAGCGGCAGGTAGGTTCAAACCACGGCCCTTGTGATTAACAGCTGGATGCCAGCCCACTACACCACAAGAGTGGCATTCTAGTGGGGAAAAGAGACCCTTAATTCAAATATACTTTATTAATACCCCTCTACTAAATCCCAAAGAGGGTAAATCATCTATCATGAGGTCACAGTGATGTTCAATGGATTCACAGATACCCTGATCAATTACAAACTATGGGAAAACAAAAGAAATTCATCACAAAAGTACGATTGGTGGGAGACCAATTAATCACTGCCACATGTGGGATTACAGAAGCAATAAAAGGGTGATGACTGGGATCCATATACTATGGAAAATTAGGGAAGTTTATAAAATTGAGTCAGGTCCTCAAATCACCTTGGTTGGAGTATGAGTCATGATCACATAGCCCTAGTACCCCAATTTCCAGAAATTTCCAATACCCCAAATTCCAGGGGGTGCCCAGAAAAATTCCAGAGCACTGGATTACCCCTCCCTGGGCTGGCCAGGGTGCTTGGAGCAAGTCCACAAGGTCAAATAATTGTACATTGCTGGACAAAGGTCAGAAATAATGCAATGGAGGCTAAAGGTGAGAACCAAGTGACTTTAGGACTGCTCTGGTGACTCTGTCAGGTAAGTGTTGGGCTGCTAACAACAAGGCCAGTGGTCAAACCATTGGCCACCTCATGGGAGAAAGGTTAAGCTGGCTGTACCCGTAAAGGATTGACAAATCCTCAAAAGCCCTATAAAGGGTTAACCCACTAGACATAGCTGGGTACTATAGATTGTAGTTTTCTGTAAACCTAGTATTCAGAAATCAAGCTCTAATACATGCCTTATCATGTCCCTCCATATTTTAATAAAAGCTTAATAACCTTGTCCCTTTAACCAATCGATCCATATTCCCTCTAAAATTATAGAAGTCTAATTTGACAAGAATAGTGAAGCATACTTTATCAAGAATTTAAAGATGGCAACAAAATATTTGCTATCCCATAATGACTCGCATTGACCAACTCAAATCCAACTCATTTGGACCCTTGTAGAACAGAAGGAGCATCTCCATCCTCATTACAACTACTGTTTGAGGTCCTTGTTTCCATCATTGGGTCAGTCGATCTCAATAAGAGTCTTCCTCTTTTTCACGAACCATTTACTAACCATTACCAAGCATGATGTCTTTTTCCTGGTCAATCTAATGGCACATTTAAAGTACATGAAACATCATCTGTCTACTGGCATTTCTAGGGAGCATTCTGGATGTATTCCTTCCAAGACAAAGTTGTTTGCTCTTCTGGCAGTCCATGGAGCTTTCAGCATTCTTCACCAACACCATAATTCAGATGCATCACTTTTTTTTGGGGGGGGGGGGCATCACTGCCCTCAGGTGGTGGGAGTAGGAGGCCCAGCCTTTGCTCCATGGGCATTACTTTTTCTAAGATTTTCCTTATTGTCCTTATTGTCCAAACTTATACATGCATATGCAACCAAAGAAAGTATCTTACTTATCATCTTTGCTTCTCACGATGCCGTCTATTGGCCAAGGTATTCAGATTTTAGTTTTCTTTATGATGAGTTACAATATACTGAAAGCTGCAGTCTTTGAGTTTCATGAGCAGTTCCTCAACTCCTTCAAGCTCTCAGCAAAGTTGTGTAATCTGCATATAGAAGGTTGTTAATGAGCCTTGCACCAAGCCGGGTGCCACGTTCTTCGTCAGATACCCCGACTACTTGCTCAGCATCCAGATGAAATGAGGATGAAAGGATACTATCCTGCTACACACCTTCCCTGAATTTTAAACCACACAGTATTTCCTTGTTCTGTTTGAATCACTGCCTCTTGGTCTCTGCACGGGTTCCGGATCCAAGAATTGTTCTAGAATCTCCTTCTCCTCAAACTTGTTACCATAGTTTGATCCACACAATTCAATACATTCCCATTGTCCATCAAACACAAGCAGAAATCTTCTTGGCATTCTCTGCTTGCAGTGAACGCCCATCTGCCATCAGCAATGAGATCCGTCCTGTCATGTCCTCTTCTGAATCTGATTTCAATTTCTAGCAGCTCCCTGAAGATGCATTGCTACAATTGCTAAATGACCTTTTGGAAAATCTTATTTGCGTGTGATATTAATGATATTGTTTGATTTCCCATCTGTGTTGGAAAAGTAAGGTAGCTGTCTTCCAATTTTCTTGGCAAAGGGGAGGGAGAGCTTCCAATGTTTCATCAACTTATTGATACACTTCAGTTAGTATTCTGTTCACTCCTAGAGCCTTGTTTACTGCTCTGTGGAAGAAAGAGGGGGGTAATCTGATCTCTTGAATGTATGCAGTCTGGGAAACCCTGTATGACATACTACAAGTCAGAAGCCTTGTGTTCACAGTGCAGGCACTATGGAAGAGGAGACAGCCTCCTCTTTCTTTGACAAAACAACTGGTGGGTGAGCAACCTGTGGTTAGCAACCCAATGCCTAGCCCACAATTTGACCAACATGTCATTCCGAGGTGAGATCTAACCCTCCCATCTTCTTGAATCTGGACTACTGAAACTTCACTGAGAGAAAACGGTAGAAGCAATAGTTCATGCCTTCTGAAGCTAGCTCAGGAAAACTCACGCAGCTTCCATCCTGCTGACTAGACCCCTCACTCTGGTATACCAGAGAAGAAACTGAACGGCCTTAAGGCTACCCTGCCATAAGGAAGCTCAAGGCTCGGGACATAACCATATGATCCATCCTCCCATGGATGCTGCTAGTTTTCTAATCATCCCAACCAAGGGCCAAGTGTGTGACTGAAGAACCCACTAGGTGATCCTGGCACAGAGCTTTATTCCTGTCACCCTGGTGTGAGCCTTTGTAGTAGAGGTGCCAGCCCTTGTGAATCAGAGGCCAGCAATTCCCTCTTTGTCCTGGGTAATTCCCCCACCCATAAAACTCCATGGGTGTCATAAAATGGTTGTCTTGGGCCATTAGATTTAGGGGTGGGTTGTTATGCAACAAGAGATAAAGCCAGCCTGAGCCAAAGTATCTCCTCAGACAAGTGTGGCACAAAGAAGTGTTCATGAGCACAGGCTTCCCTGCTTTGTTTATTTTTATTAGGGTGCAGCAACCCACAGGGACAGACACCTCTTCAGGAAGAGCAGTCTGGTAGACAGGAGGAGTGTTAAAACTTCAGGCAAAGGTACAATCGAATTATTCTCAAGCAATTGCAACATAAAAAGAATGGACACTGATAGAATCTCAGAGACTATTACTTTACCATGCAATTGTAACATAACACCAGCACCAGTCAGAGATGCAATCACAAAGACAAGTGGAATCAATACTGACTCTAAAATACATTAGGAGACATTTTTAAATAAATATGCTAAATAAGCTTTAAATTGATTTTCACTCAGCATGGAGCAAACCGCTGCTTAAAAAAAAAGTGTGCAGAAAGAGAAAAGACTAAGGAGACACCATCTGGAACATTGATAGCTTAGGGTGGCAAAGAGGTTCTCCCAGTTTAACTTTTCACTTCTTGACACGTGGCCGTCCTTTATAGTCAGCCAAAGATCTCACCTACAGTCTCCCAAAATTGCTCTCTGGGAAAGAAAATGCGACATGTCCACACCATGAAAGGCAGGGAGTTAAAATACATAAGTGTCATTTTATTCGGTGCTCTTGAATGCCAAGTCTGTTGCCTAAGATATCTGTACAGAGGGAGCTATAAAAAGCTTTAGGTTTCTTTTCTGTTGTTTTGTGTAAGTCTGTTTATTTGTTTCCTCTTGGAGTCAGTGGCCTTATTCATTTGTGTGCACTTAAATTGGCCTAACAACATCTTCTCTGTGCAGGGCACCGTGCTAGCCTCCCTGGAGATGAGAGTGTGCAAAGCATAGTCCCTGGCCTCCTCGAGTTTTCCTATGCATACGACAGCAGTGAGAAATCCTGGGGGCACCATGGTGATGGCCTTGGCGCTCACCAAAGATGGGCGATTCCAGCTCACCAGTCACACCACAGGAGAAAGAGAGTCAGTTTCTGTACAGACGGGCATCCTTGGAAACCAGGTAGGGCAGTGCTGGTGCTGTTCTGTCCTCCAGGACGCTGTGAGTGTATGACTCAAAGGCAGTGAGGAGGTTTAGGCGGGCAGCAAAGGAGCTCCCGGCATATTTTGCTCTCGGTGCTTTTCTTCATCACACTTCACAGATCCCTGCCTAAAGGTCGGCCACAAAACTGTTGGCACCACTTTTCCAACAACATCTGCTCATTCTGTGCCCCAGTCACCCGTTTCTGGATTCCCTTGCAACACTTCAAGCGTTTTCATAAAGCTGTTTCACACTGAAGAGAAGCCTGTAGTATAACCAGTTTTTCTGTGCCCTGGGAAGCAAAAACATTCATGTGGCTCCATTTGTTGTAAGATTCTCTGGATTGTGGCAGCCTGGAACCCAGCTTGCGATAGCTCCAAGATCTGCCTGCATGAAGGGCAAGCCAATCGACAATGTGGACATTGCCCACCCCTTACTCTTCTCTCGAATCAAGGCAAAGGAAGACACTGCAGACAAACAACTGTGGTAGATGCTATAACATACAAAACCGTGCAACAGCAGTAGTAATCGAGAATGATGCGTAAGAAGCTGGACACATCAGTAAAGATGTATGCTAAATAGATGAGAGAGATTATACAGGTGTATATCCCTGTACAAATATAGGCTTGGTGGCAGTTATTTTTACATACATGTTTGTAACTACTACACATATACAGATAGATGATAGATAGATAGATGATAGATAGATAGATAGATAGATAGATAGATAGATAGATAGATAGATAGAGATAGATAGATATAAACATATCTCAGAGCACAGAGAATGTGCAACAATAGAAACTTAGTTATCAGGATGAAACTACTGGATTTAAGACCAAGGACCCAGGAGACATCTAGGTCAATTGACACAAAATATTTCATAAGCGTTCCATATCCTCATCTGGGGTGAGTAGCAGCTGGAGTTTTAAAAGCCTGCCAGCAGCCATCTAAGAAACAACTATGGTCCTCTTCAGGGTGGGAGAAAAGTTGAATAAGGAAAAAGCCAAGAGTCAAGGATGCAATTAGCCCGAAAACTAAGGACCCACAAGAACCACAGGCTCTTCTACCACGCGCTCAGCACTAAAGGACAGACACATGGCTACCACGCCCAGCCACAGTAGAAGGTCCTGCTTCAAAGGCATAAAAAAATGCAGAACAAAATTCAAATTCGAACAACAGATTCACTGTTCTGAAGAAGACCGCTGCCCTGAGAAAATGTTGCAACTTAGAACTGAAGACTCCTGCTGGCCTCCTTTCTTTCACTCCAGCGCCAACAGCAGTCCCTGTGCACAGGAAAGACAACTGCGTGAGAAGAGGGAGACCCTTTGCCCAGAATCAAGGAGGAAGAGATTAGGCAGGCCAAGGAGACTGGTCAAATGGAAACTCCAGGAACCGAAGGAAAGCATAGGGCAGTGCGGGCACCTGGCATGGCACGCAGAGTCGCAGCACAAGGGGTACACGAACAAGGGCAAGATAAAAAAACGAATGCACTCTGTAAACTTTCCCCCGAAAACCGTAAAATGTTCTTCACTTACTTTCATTAAAAATCAACCACTGCACAACATGGAATGTGCTCACAGCAGAAAGCCAGAATTATTTGCTGAACAGAAGTTGTTTGCCTGGATATGAATTTGCACGGATCATACTTTCGTGCTATAAATCCACGGCGTTAGGTTCAAGTGCAGCCCCGGACGCCTCTCAGAAATGGCTTCCTTCTTGGGAGAAGGAAACCTTGCTGAGGTGCTTTGAGAATCCCTCACCATTCCCTCCAGGCTTCTTGCTCCACAGCAGTGATGTCCAGTTACATACTTGTGCACTCCATGAAGACGATATATATATATGCTGCAAGGTCTGCCATGAGAGAGGAGCAGGCCAGGGGAATTTGGTTTGGGGTGTCCCCAAATCTTCTTGCCCACTTTCATGGTATCTACTCTTACGTTCTGGTCTTCAAACT
This sequence comes from Nesogale talazaci, assembly GCA_004026705.1. Lineage (NCBI taxonomy): Eukaryota > Metazoa > Chordata > Mammalia > Afrosoricida > Tenrecidae > Nesogale > Nesogale talazaci. The sequence continues at coordinate 9,330 of PVJH01004926.1, read as the reverse complement.
TTTAAAGGCTGCTCGGAGGAGCTATTAAGTATCATTTTAATTTTGGTGCAACTTGAAATGTTACCTCCACAAATTTGTATTTTAACTTTATCAAGAATTATGTGATAAAAGGTCCTGTGGGCAAGAAAACAGGCCTTCTCCCTGTACTTGAAATCATATCACACATAATGGCCATCTATTTCATCCATAAATATGACAGGAGTCCTGATTTCATTATCCTTCCTCTAGCTGGAAAACCACTAAGGCCCCACGGGCTTAGGGCTTAAGGTCTACCAGCTTTGCAAGAGCCTCTGAAAAATGTTTGAGACCTGAAGGAGTTACTGAAGCCAAAATAAAAAAATGAAACCTATAAAAGTGAAATAGAAATGCCTTCAAAGTATAACATATCATCTAGATGACTGCACCTCTGCTGTTAAATAGTTAAACTTAAATTATATTTAACACAGGCTATGGATACCTCTTAATGTATTTCATTGGCTAGGGGCTGTCAGGATGTAGTCTCCACTTACTGCTATTCCTGCTCAAAAGTGTGGACGTTTTGCTGAACTAATCACCCTTTTCCCAGTCATGAAACTCAGGAGAAACTGACCCCACCCCTAAAGAACGTGTGCGCGCGCGCGCGCGTGTTTGTGTGTGTGTGTGTGTGTGTGTATTTGGAGTGTTCTCAAATCTCAAAGTACATATATATATATATATACGTGTGTATGTATATATGTGTGTATGTGTATATATATATCATTCCCTTTGCTAGGGATTGCCCTAGCAATAGGCATACAACGCAACTCTGACCAGTAAAATTGGAAAGGAATTCTGGAGGGAGAAGGGGGAGTATTCTTGAGTGAGAAAAAAATTTTTTCTAAATGTTTACTGTGATTTAGTGGGGGGGGGGGTGATGAAAATTTTTTTTTCTTTCAAATGCAAAACCAAACCAGTTGCTTTCAAGTTGATTCTGATTTATGGTGACACATGCGCATCACAGCGGGACAGTTCTCCACAGGATTCGCCAGGGCTGATGCCATTTTTCTCCGGAAGCAGATCACCGGGTCTTGCTTCTAATACATTTTTAGGTGGACTTGAACTCCCAACTTGTCCAGAGCCATCCAACCCGGACATGCTTGACCTTGCTACAGTCACTAGTCTGAACTCTGTTACTGTTTGTTGCCTGAGCTTAGTAGTCTTTATACTTTGTCTTTATAACAAAAACAGCCCTGCCCTTTGAAGCCTGACCTTCAGACGTACTTGTTGTGAGCCGTAGCCGTTACCCTGCCCCCTAGGCATGAGAGCTTGACCTTTGCTGAAGCACGGATGTCTGCCTAAGATTAGCTGACCATCAGAGAATTGACTCACCACCAATTGTCCCAGCACCAGATGACCCAACTGCAAGATGAACTGTGTCAAAGTTACCTTTGCTAACCCCTCCCTCCCTGTTCCTTCCTTATTTGCCCTCTGCTTTAAAAGACTTACAGAAAAATAAAAAATCAGACCTTGACAAGATTCTGCTTGGTCTCGCTCCTTTTTTCCGCCCGTTTCTCTTTCAGGCTGGATCCGCCTCGCCCCCACGAATAACTGAGTCCCGCGGGACGGGACACCAACTTGTCAGACAGCAGCCAAGTACTGTAACTGTTCACCCAGAGACTCCTGAAAGAGAGGGAACCCTTGACCCTTGAATGCTGGTCTGTCTGAACATGCGGACTAGAACCACTGTTGTTGCTGTTGCTGTTGTTGTTGCAGTCCAAAGGAAAAGCAATACTAAAAAGGGTGGAGTGAAGAAGTGAGAAGATCTTAAGCCCCGAATAAAACTACAAAGCTTGTGAATCCACCGACCCTGAAACCCACCCTACTGCTGTTAATCTTACTGTTAGGTGAGACAAAAATGTCCTATTTCATTCAATTTCAGTATCTCCTTATGGCTTTATAAGTAGCCTGTCATTCTAAGGAGGAAAACACCCCACTCCCTTCTTCTCTGTTAGCATCTCTTTCAGTCCTGCTCATCTAAGAGAACGGCAAAATACAGCATCTACCACTGGCGGTGGGTCACCCAGCACAGGGATCAAATCACAGTGGTGTCACCAGGGGCATGGAAGGGAGGCAGGGCAGAAGACCACATCAGGTGATACTGTCAGAGAGGTGAAATAGAAATGACAGTCTCTAAAACGTTTTGTGCAGAGTTTTCTGCAGTAAGTTATACTTCTTATAAAATTGCCCCCAGTGTTACAAAAATAAAAACACTTTTAATCAGCCAAGTTTACTTGTATCATGATACCTACAAGACTAGAAACTATGCTGATTTACTTTTGAACCTTCACCGAGCTCCTATTCATAACCAATTACATAAGTGCTTCGAATCACATGGCTTCTTCTGCACACTCTGAGGCAGCACTGTTGCTTCCGTTGCCATTTGTGTTTTGAGAAGGTGTTCCGTCGCTAGTTCCTCAGAAGTGGACAGCCTATGCCTCCTACACTTGTTCACTGTGGGTGACCCTGCCGGCAATCGAAAAATGGTGAATCGAAAATGGCGTGCTACGTTTCCAGTAGCATGCAAGTCACCCCAGAATGACAAACTGACAGACTAGCAGTCAGAGGCCTGACAGACAAGTGGTTAGAGAAGCTGGTTTATATAAAGAAGAATGCTGCATCAGGGCTGGAGGAAGGCTTATTAACGACCTGTGGTATACAGATGACACAATCTTGCTTGCTGGACGTGAAGAGGACTCGAAGCACTTGCTGAGGAAGATCATGGATTTCAGCCTACAGGATGAATTATGACTTAATAAAGATCAAAATCCTCACAACTGGACCAGTAGGTAACATTATGATGAAGATAGAAAAGATTGACGGTTGTCAAGGACTTCTGTCTTGCTTGGATCCACAATCAACTGCCCTTGGAACCAATGCTCAGTCAAGAGCATAACACTGGGGAAATCTGCTGTGCAAGGTCTCTTTTGTGTTGAAAAGCAAGGGTCTTTATTTTGAGGGTGTAACCCTGAGAAGCACTTGACTCAAGCCATTGTATTTTCAATTGCCTCATACGCATGTGAAAGTTGGACATTAAGTAAGGAAGACAGAAAACAATCGATGCATTTGGATTATGGTGCTGGCAAAGAATATGGAAAGAACTATCACTGCCAAGAGAACAAGCAAATATGTCTTAGAAGAGGTACAGTTAGAATGTTTCCTAGAGGCAAGGATGGGGAGACTTCATCGCATGGACTTTGAAGAGACCAGTTCCTGGAGGAAGACGTCGTGCACGGTAAAGTCGAGGCATCAGCAAAGGGAAGATTTTTGACAAGATGGATTGGTGCAATGAAGGCATTGACAGACTCCCACATAAGAACAAGTGGGAGAGTGGCACAGTGCCAGACAGTGTTTCATCCTGGTGTACACAAAATTGCTATTCATCAGAATAGGTTCTGTGGCAATGACCTGATAGTCCCTGAGTCTGCATTTTTCTAGTATTTTAGCTACTGTATTGTGGTGAGTAGTATTTGTGCACCTGCAAAAATAATTTTTAAGGAAGCAATAATTAAAGGAAAAAGAGAAACACCCAAAGACATTATCTTCAACTCAGTAACTAATAATCTTGTGACTCGTTATATTGTAATTCAATGTAAAAAAGACTTCACAACATACTTTTGTTGTATTGATATACTCTAGGAAATACTTAAAAGGATTACAACAATATTCATCACATATTATCCTATGATTAAAATTGATTGAAAGCATTACTAAGGATTCGTTATGGTCTTTCATCCCAAGAGCTCCTCAGAAGGGAGGTGACAGCATTAGTCACACTGGGTGACACCAACACTAGTAATGCCCATGTTTCCACCTCATGGGCATTGATTTACATGGAAAATATTCTTCCCGATACTGATGTGACACATTCACTCATGACTAAATTCAGCCTTATGGCTAGATATAATTTGTGGACCACTGCGATGTCCCACAGATGGAAATATCCCTACTAATGTTTCATCATTATCACCAAGGCAGTATGGCACAAGCTCCAAGAACCAATTCCTCCTGCCTATGTCATCATTTGTGAACACTTCTGGGCTCTTTGACCTACAGATCTATGACAGGATATATGAGTGTACTTGTAGGCACTCGATTTGTGGATAATCAAATATGCAGTCTTTAAAAAGCAATGCAAACCATAGATAACTAAATAGATCTTGAGCTCAGACTTAATTATAGCCCTCCTCTAAGAGCAATTAGTTCTCATGACTGGCCCTCATGAAGAGATCATTGAAGACATGGGTGCTGTAGTCGCATAGTGAAGAGACTAGATTATGCCCAGTTATCATAAATAATAGTGCCTGGCTTCTTAAAGGTTTGTCTTAAAATAAATAGCCATCTAACTGAGGTGTCAGCTATGTCAACACAGCAGAAGCACACTGCCCTGAATCTTTAAAAGATTGCAAATAAGAAAATCTAAGACTGGAGGAGGGAATGATATTAGAGATTAAATTCTGAGTATTTATTTACAGAAGGCAATGAATGATAGTAAAAACCCCAAATCCCATTTTCAGGGTCCCCATGTGGATTAAGCCTCTGATAAATTCTCTCTGATGGAGAGAATACCAGAAATGTGAATGTCCTTGTTAGAGAAATGGGTTTTTCTTTCTTGACAGTCATGAGATTTCCCTTCTTAGATATTTCATTTTATATCCAATGGGATGGCAAAACTGACCAATGCCCATGTTGGAGTTTCATGCACCCTAATTGAATGATCCTGCCCAATCATGCAGTGGGACTTACAAAGACTGTGGCTAGAAGAACAGTGCTAAGTAGTCCCACTTCCCTAAATCAATCCACAGTCCAAAGTCAGCATATATCCTCTTTGCACAAAGAATTTTTAATGGTCTGTACAAAAATTTTTTCTGAAAGAAGATGCAACAGAAACCATATAACCATATATAGTCAGCAAAATCTGAAAGATTTATTTTCTGGTCTTTTACATTAAAAGTTTGCTAATAATATACTATGTATTATATCCCCTTGTTCTAGGAACAAGCACTAGCAATAGTTAGAGTATCCATACTATGCTGTATGTACATCAGACATTTGCCTTTCTCTGGGTCCACTTCACACCATTCTCCTTGCCTGGAGGTTGGTCGATATGGTCAATGTTAGCTGCCTTCTGGATCCTGGTTGGATGCACTGGCACAAAAGAGGCATTGACACAAACAGAGGTTGGGCGAAGAACGAGATTTCCTGCTCCCTGCAGGATTGCCCTAGACAGGTTGCATCCCTCAATCAAAAAGCACAGCTTCTTATTAAGGCTACCAATACTCCTCTCTGGAGTCTAGGAACTTCTTCTTGTCCACTCTTTTCAGTCTAAAGCAGCCACACCCTGCTATCCATGGTGATTTCCTTACACTCAGTCCACAAGGGTCAAAATGACCTCTTTCTTGAGCACATCTTGGGTATGGCATCTGCTTCTCACCAGGACTCTGACTGATAAACCCACTCTATAAACCAGTTATAGAGTTAGGTTTAGGAGACAGAGAAAGAAAGTGCAAGGAAAAAGGAAGAGCAGGACTTCACCTTGAACTGTGATGCCGCCCTTGTTTCATTGGCACAAGAACTTGAAGCAAGATTTACAAACTCTGAAGAATGGCCGGTTCTCTGTTGAACAAGCCCAGATGTCTAGTATGTTTTTTATTGTGTTTGTGGTTCTTTTAAAAGAATTTTTTTCCGAGTTAAAAGGCTTTACCAGCCATATTGCCTGACTGATGCTTATTAATGCTGTCAAATCTTCCATCTGAATTGGAATCATATAACCTGCCTGAGTACTCCAAGTCTTGCCTGAGAGACAGGAGTCTCTCCTTCATCGTGACTTTCAGAATCAAAATCTCCACTGCCCATTCCACTTATCACCACAGGGGGCACAAAGCCACAGAGGCCCTACAGCAGAGGACTGACTCAGCATCTGGCAATCAGCACCTCTCCCATTTCCCCCCAGACCTCTATCCACAGAGGTTTTCTGTGCTGCCTTGGGAATGAAGTAATAAACCTTCACTGCCAGGACTTATAAAATGTTCCAGCTTAATGGGATGGCATCTCCCTTTGCTTTGGGCACATGCCCAGACTAAGCAAAGCATCTGGAAGGAGAGCAACAGAAAGGCGGTGTTTTAACCATCACATTAAAGACAACAGAAAAAAAATTTAGACTCACAGTGACAACAATGAGATACGCAAATGGTTTATAGCCTATTTGATTACTACCCTAAAAGGAACCCTGGTGGCACAATGGTTATGTGCTCAGCTGCTAACTGGGAGGTTGGCAGTTCAAACCCTAGCAACTGCAGTAGAAACAAAACCTGGTGATTTTTCCGCAGAAGAATTACAGTCCAAGAAACCCTTCAAGGGCAGTTCTACTCCATCACATCAGATGTCTGGGAATCAGAATCGACTGGACAGAATACAACCATCTCAGCTAACCTAAAGGTGGGCCATTCAAGTTCATCCAACAGCACTGCAGGTGGGGAGGAGACCCAGTAATCTACGTTTGTAAAAATCACACAAACAGAAAGCTAAGAAAATCCCACAACTCTGTCTGATGCTGAACTGATAGGATGATGTTCAATCAAAATCAATTCAACAATAGTTTTGGTGTTTGGGTTGCTGAGCAAAGAGTTCAGATCTGTCTAAATGAAATTAGAAATATGAAATTATTAGAAGGATCATGAAATCTTTACACAAATTAGAAGATATTCCTCCCACACGCACAAACACCAATAAAAAAATCCATCATAATGCCTTCACCCAGTACTATGAAATACTCATCATCACTTCATAGTCATGTTTTATTCCATATAATCAACTCCCTTCATCTGAATTCTGCCTTTTAGGTAAGTGCTTTTTGTGAGTTATGGATGCTCTGTGGTTTTACGTGTACTTCATTTTTTACCAGCTGTGACAAGATTTTTAATCTTCATACAAGAGAAACTAAGCCTGTGTGAGAACAAGCTGTCAGGAATACTTACAGCCGTGTAGTTAACTCTCTCTGGAGTGTGATTTCATCAGCAAGGTACTGCTGACAACGTGTAATAGAACGTTGTAAAAGCTACAGGTTAACACCTCTGAGGTGCCACAGGGAATGCCATAGCGGATATGACAGTGGAATGAAAACCGATTAATAGTTCGCATTTATTAATTTGAGGTGGTCTGTTACGCTCTAAAGAATACACCTGGTATGGCAGTACTCGCTGACACTGAGTCGATGCCGACATCTCACAACCCTGTAGGATGGAATCGAACCACCCCTGTGAGGTCCTGAGACTGGAACTCCTTATGGGAGTAGAAAACCCTCTCTTTCTCCCTCGGAGCAGGGGCTGGTTTTGAACTGTTGGCTTTGCAGTTAGCAGCCCAACATGTCACTGCTTCACCAGCAGGGTTCCACACACAGCAGCAGATCACCCCTAACGTGCCATCTTTTCCTCAGCAAAAGCAACCTGCACAGTATGATTTCTATAGGGCACTACAAAGGCGAGATTCTGTGGCTTCGTGAATAAAGTCAGAAAAACACTGAGGTCGAGTCCAAGGGGGAGAAGGGCTAGGGTTAGTGTTTGTGCCCCTAACCTGCAATCTACTTTGCTACATGGCACCAGCTAGGGCAGCAGTTCTTAACCTGTGGGTCGCCACCCCTTTGGGCGTCAAATGGCCCTTTCACAGGGGTCCCCCTATTCATAACAGAAGCAAAATGACAGTGATGAAGTAGTAACGAAAACAATGTTATGGTTAGGGGGTCACCGCCATATGCGGGACTGTAGGAAAGGGTCGTGGCATGAGGAAGGTTGAGAACCACTGCTGCAACACATCCAAACCAAGCTTGACCCATGACAGCAGACAGGATGCCACCTGCTTTTATTATGAAAACGTCGTCCTAAAACGCAGCACATCTATTTGTTTACCTATTGCCTGTGGCCGTTTCTGCCCTGCCACATCAAAAGTTGAGTATGTGCAGCAGAGATGATGTGGCCTACAAAGCCAAAAACACCAACTATTTGGCCTTTTACCAAAAAGGTTCAGAGACTCCCAATCTACATTGATGGGGAGAAAACACGACTCAGATTTATGATGATATTATTAGTGCATGTGTGCATTTAATTTATCCAAGGTAAAAAGTTAATTCCACTTTCTCATTCATTCAGTATGCATTCTTTTTAAAGACCTACCACACCCTTTTCAGTGGAGAGGAATACACACCACAATGTGGGGACAATGTATCACCCCCTTTCAGAGCAAAGGCACTCTGCCCAGATGAAACTATTATGGGGTTCCTGCAGAACAAGTTAATTTCTCTAGCTGAATATTTGTTTTGTTTTAAGCTTCACTTTCTTTCATTTATGTAATATTTATTTTTCAATAATTTTATTGGAGGAGGCTCTTACAAACCGTATTAACAATCCGTCACTCAATGATGTTAAGCACACTTTGTAACTGAAGGCTTTTAAAGGGATAGAGATTCCAGTAAGTGGTGGGGTGACAGGCAAACAAAAAACGTTTTCTAATACTTGTTTCTACATCGGATGGTGAGTTGTGACCACGTTTCTAGAACTGCTGCTCTAGAAGCTGTTGCTCTAGAACTAGTAGCTGTTCTGAACCTAGTTAGAGAGCACTGGGACATGTATTGGTTCTAGTTCAAAGTCCATAAACACTTGAGAGCAATCGCTTGCCACTTACAAGGAGGCTTCCACTTCCTGATTCTGTGGTTAGCGTACATTTGAGCCACACAGACAACTGTGTGATAAAAATCTAATGGTATTTGTTTGTTCAGAGACCACAAATGGGTTTCTTGATATGAAAGCAAACATTGTTTGAAAAGCTCTAGCCCAGAGGATCACTTTTAAGTCTTTCTTGAAGAACTATTTTAGTGCTCTGACAACTGTGGACTTTGGAAAAATATACTTTCATCTAAATAGACCCATAAGAGTATTTAAACTGTCCAGATGAATGCAAAAACGGCCATGAAGCCGTTTTCCAGAAATGTAGGTAACGCCGCAATTGGATGCAAGATTTTGTTCCGCCAGAACTGAACTCTATGGCTTAAAGTTACCTGCTATATATCCAACGATCTGTTATAGGTTTCTGGCAGCCACTATGCTTTCCCATGGCAACTGCATAATAACATTATATACTTTGAAGTGGGGAAAGTTCCAAAATCTTTCAGGTTCCATTACTTCATGATTTTATTTTAAAAATCAGACTCAGCTAAGGTGCTGTGTTCCATTTACCTCTTGTGTTTTATAACAATTTGTGAAAGTCTGTCCTGACATTCGATATCGCTTACCACCTGTCACTCTGAATAAAAACACAAAGAAC